>JAHWFP010168808.1:0-12601 GCA_023313725.1 Lithobius niger
GGGGGGGGGGGACACTGAGGAAGAATCTACGTAGGCTTCTTCGATGGGAGGTGGGGGAGAGGACGAAAGGTTGATTCCTAAGTGGAGCTGAAATAGTACATTGTGGCAAAGTTTCGTCGTAGTAAATTAAAAAAAATACCGTTTGAAGATGCACAATGCAGTAGGAAGAACCGGTGTTCCTTCACGTTTGGGGAAGGTATTGGGGGAAGGATGAAACGATTGCTAAGGGACAATTATTATTGGACACGAGGCAGGTTCATTGAAATGTCTTTATCGAAGTTAATGAAGGCCAAAAAAAAAGGAGCCAAGTAATTTTAGAATGCAGGGAGGAAGAATCTTGACAAGCAAACTAAATTCCGCAGGTGGATACTGCGTCAGGTTTTTAAACCCAAAACAGAGGATTCTGAAAAAACGAAGTAATTCACGAGTTCACGATATTGGAGGACAGAGGGACGTAGAAGGAGCAGGCAGGAAAGTTGGGGGAAAGGGTTGGGCGTCTACTGCCATAAACGTTTGTGTGTGGGGGGGGGGGGGGTGGAGATGGAAGACGTTAATTAAGTAAGCAACGTTCTATTCAAACGTCTTTACTGTAATGAAGAACAGAATGAGAAAGCTAAGTATTTTAAAACATGTCCCTATCTGGAGTCATTATTGTACATGCTGAAGGGGGGGGGGGGGGGCGCATAAAAATGTGTAATCCCCCCACCCCAAAAAAAATGTTTATTTAGGGACCAGTCAATATTTATAGACGTCGGGCCCGGCTAAATCATGGGAGGTCAGAATGATTTGGGGCCAATGTGGGGAGGGGTGGATTCTAGGGCCAGTCAAGGAGGGGGTGCATAAAAATTTTGTATTCAACGTAAGCATTGAGTATTCTCAAGATTATGCCTAAATAACAGAGTATAATCCTATTTCTGCCAAGGCATCTAGAGCAAAGCATTGCATAGCCAACAAAACATTCAGGTCGTTTTCTCTTATTGGAATGCCGCCACGGTCAATATTACGTAAGAAATGTCTGTGCTTTTAATTATACCAAAATGTCGTTTTGTTGATTGAAGGTCGAGGAGGGTGAGGGAGAAGCAATTTTTTTCAGAATTATCTGGGGAGGGGTCACATTTTTTTGATAAGTCTGCTATGGGAATGGGTCAAGAAAAATTAATGCTGTGAAAATATTTTAGCCGGCTCCCGGCCCATAAATATTGAGGCAGTAGTCTGATGGGTTCGATAGGAAGGCGTATTAAGTCAGGTTTAGCTAGTTAATACAATATGTAATAACATAATTTTGTAAATCACTAGCAATTCCATAACCGCTAAGTCCATCAAGCTTTCATCGGGTGAGGGGGTCACTGTTGGTGCGTAAGCAGTGTTCAGAAAAAAAATGCCGTTCGCTTTCCAAACGGTGAGAGCATATGATCGCGAGCGTCGTCTGCTCAAGGCAAACTGGGCTTGAAGCTGTGTTCCTCACTCACTATAGTGGAGCGAGCAACGTAGCTACTATCTCAGTTGGTCTTGCATGTGTAACCGCAGCTTTTCTCCAAAAAGGCGAATGGGTTTTTCTCTCTGATTGGTTACAGCAATATTGCCTTCTGATTGGTTAGAAGTCGAGTAAGCTGTTTCGAAGGACGAAGATTGCATTTCGCTGGAACTTACGGACCCAATGTACTATGACGGGGTGAGGGATAATCGTCAAACAGGAAGATTGCATTTCGCTGGAACTTACGGACCCAATGTACTATGACGGGGTGAGGGATAATCGTCAAACAGGAAAATCGCATAATTGGAAGAACGTATACCGTATAACAGTATAACGGAAAGTGGTCTAACAGGAAATTTGTATAATGGAAAATCGTCTAACAGGAAATTCGTATAATGGAAAATCGTCTAACAGGAAATTCGTATAATGGAAAATCGTCTAATGTCCTTGTCCCTGCCTTGCTCGCGCTACCGCGCTGTACATATAACATCAGAAACCGCAGTTAGAAGTTTATCCATTATACGATATGCCAGTCGGCCCGGGCTTACTAACAACAAGACTGTAGCTAAGAAAAACTCTCAAAAGTTTTTTTCACATTGATTCACCATGGGTCACGTCGGTCCACCTTCTCTGACTTGCATTTTGCTTGGAATAGTTTGAGGTCGACTTATGGTGACACTGGAGAATTAATTCTCCCTTATTGACATTGTTGATAATCCTGACTGAAAAGAGGTTCCAGACGTTGCAGATTGAAGGGTTGCAGGGATCCCCTATCTGGTACTATACAGACCACTTTCTATGGCAATGGAGAAGAAATTTGTCTGCTATTGGTGAGGAGAATCACAAGGCTCTGATCTCCCCTTTAGACTTCCGGACATGAAGACGAGGGCATCTGGATTGCCGAGACTTACTGCCGTGCAGGAATCAGCAACTCCCACAACCATGGGAGCCTCAGGAGAGGGATTCAACTGGAAGCTGTTGGGAAGAGGTGGCTTCTCAAACTAAGGAAGGGGAGAGTTGACGCTTAGCAAGGGAGAGGTGGCCCAACTATGTGTCGTACTCCAACCAGCCCTGAGGAAAGGGGCCATAGAATAATTCCAAAGTCTCGAGTTGGATGTCATTGTCAGGAAACCTGAACTCCTACACTGGCTGGTGGAGGGCAGGCTGGGGTCCCATGCAGAAGTCTGGACCAGAATTATATAAGATGCATCTGCATTGTTAGTTGGGCATTAAGGATCCCTCTCTCCATTTCGGGTTCTCTTCCTAAAGCCTTGAAATTCTCCTTTTATTCCCGGGAAAGAGAATCCTAAAGACTAGCCCTAAAAAACCCTTCAGGAGGCCCTTGGAAATTAAACACTCCACAAACCACATGGGGCTCCCGTTTTCTTCGGGGCGAGAAAAATGGGGGTGTTGAAACCTTGCGTTGACCAGTCTTGGCAAATCTTGAATGTGCCTATCAAGACGAGGGCTTCCACTTATGAGACACGGGTCGGATTACAGGTGAAGTTCCATGGAAGAGAATCCGCAAGCTTCAGGTAAAGGAGAAACATTGGTTGGAATAGACATGCGAGATTATGGACAAGAGCCACGGGTCGTCCGTAACCTTGCTTCAAGGCTTGTCTTTGCAGGAGGTCACCAACTGAAGTAAGGTAGCGTCTTAGTCGAACAGGGAGTCGTGAATGTCATTATTTTCTGTTCTTCTCTTTCTCGAAAATACCGTTAGGCCGTGAAAAGAAATAAGTTTGTTTCTCGGGTATTTTCATTCAAAAAGTAACCAGGCCACCAGGCTTTTTATTTTATTGGAAGTAACTCAAGTCAAGTCTTACTTTCACCTTGCTCAAAACACTTGCATTTTAATTTTACGGAAAAACAACTAATTTTTTTTTCGTAGCCTTAATTCGGCAATTTTACTTTGGTTGAAGTTCATATTAAAGACAGTCACTTACACAAAACCAAAAATTTCCTCTTTCTTCTCAGGAGATTTGGTGCGATTATGGATTCTTCTTTCTGGAGTCCTGTCGCCTTGGTGCTGAAAGCCTCTTCCTTCACCGCAATCTCTGCCGCGGGAAGACCCATAAAAGAACAGCACACTCTTGAAGTGGCTCCCCTTTTGCTCGACGGCTGTTGCTGCTGATGCCATTTCTTCTTAGGCTGTTGGCTCCAGATGCGAGAGCTGGTTTAAATTCGGTGTTCGAAGAAGGCGCGATTTTGTGGATTTCTCCTTTGAAGAGGGTGTGGACTCGTGGAACCGTGAACGGCATGGTCCGTAGTTCCTGGACTTTGGTGAAGAATAGCATTACAGCCGAGAAGCAAACTTTAACCACCACTCTTGTCTTCCTACGGATGGCTTCAGATGAACACACTGCACTTTTTTTCAACAGTATGGATCCACATTCAAGCTTCTTCCCGGTGCCTCCCGGGTGTGACTTGGAAACATGGTAACTTCCAAACAGGCTGTGGCAGCCGTATACATGCAATCGGGTGAGACGGCGCTCTGGGGGGGGAAGGAGATGAGGCTTAATGGCGCGTCGACAGCTTGGTCATTAGCGCCAACCTCAGTCACAGTGCAGTGGTCCGGGTTCCACTGCACCACACATTACAGAGATATTATTCAAACCCCTAATCTAAATCTTGTCACACATCTGTACCTCCTGCAAAAATTGAAAAATACCGGACAGGAGGACAGACTTATCGCCCAATTCACGCACAATGTCATGCGGAAGATGGAAACGACGACGAAAACCATCAAGATGGCAACAATCAACAAGGAAGTTCCGGACCGTAAGTGGCCGCCGACACCAATAACATTCAGGAGGGTCAAACCCCCGCAAAAGGAATCAGTGAGTAAGTCGAGTGTGACCAATGCGCAAACGGGCCAACACCACCTCCTCACGGCGACTGCGGCGACACGCCGAGCGCCATTCCTCAACAGTGCCTTTAATAGCACGGCGCTCTGGTAACCATGTGTTGGATGTCCTCCAAGATCCCGAAATTAGGTTAAGGGATTGGTGGCCGAGTTGGAATCTTCAAGGTGGGTGCCAACCTCCAGCGGGGCCGAGTCCGGAACGAAGTTGCCTTGTTGATAGTGGGAAAATAGGCAGGGAATTTTCCCGCAAAATCTGCTATTTTGGCCCAAATAAATTAATTATAACTTGCAGTAAGATAAGACCGCCTGTTAGTTCATGGCAGCTGTTTTGAAGTGGAAAGTAGAATTAATTTTTAAAACTATTCATTCATATTCATATTGTACACCACTTTTGAGGCCTATTAGGCTATTTTCTGAATTTTGCTTAAAAATATCACAGAAACTACATTTTTCGGTCGATAAATTGCACTTTCTGCACTGGTGATGAAGGTCACGGAGGGTTTTCCTGCAAATGCGGGCTGCAAAATTACCGTTCTTAATAGCATCTTGTAATGTTTCCTTTTCGTCTGCCATTCTGTGGCTACTGTGACAAATGTCAGTAAGTGGCAATAACCAGCAACACGGAACACAAATAGGCATGATCTTAAGTGATCGATGCCTAACAGCAATATGATAAATCAAAGATGGCGTCTCTCTCTATATATATATACAATTGTAAAGCGCTGCGCGCCTGGCGGGAAATACATGCAACTACTTTAAATTGAGCAAATATTTATTTATTTTAGGCACGCAAAACGCATAAAATAACAATTGTAGTGTTAATTACTGAGGATTAGACTTTTGCAGATAATAACGTGCGCTTTTGCAGAATGGGTGTTTTTTTAAAACAATTTATTGTAACCAAAATGGGAAAATTTCATCAAAAATTAAATTTAAATATCAAATTTTTGAATGCACGCGTGGTTTTCCTCGCTGTCAGTAGCGAAATTTTTTATGTTAAACCTCTACCACCACATACTGACGGACGATTTGTAAGGTTTGTTTGGACATGAGCATTTTTTAAAAAGAAATAACCTTTAATTAAAGGTTAACATTTTTGAGGAAAGCGAAAACTATATCGTTAAAGGCACTGCCTTAATAGGGAAAGTAAAGGCAGACTACAGCTCAATTCGAGAAAAGGTGCAAATAGTATGGTTTTGAACGATGTAGATTAGGGTTGTAAAATTTCGATTAATTGGCTAAACGTTTACCATATGGTTAAAAAAAGTGTTCAACGATTAATATCCCTGCCCCTCCCCAAAAAAATTTTTCAAGGTTAACACTTCCGGGTCCATGTCATATTTATAGTTCCATCCGAAAACTAGCTTCGCGTGACGTCACTTGAGGCATCACCCCAATGCATTCAAAGACCCACGAGAGAACTGTTGATACTAAAGGTTCAAAAATGGACGTCAAAACAGAGCAGTGTATGCGAGGAATAAAGGCAGTGAAGTTCAGGACGTCATTCATTGCAGACAAGTACGACTCTCAGTTTTTGAACGCGACCAAGAAAGCAGCACTTTTTATTAAATTTTGTTTTCTCGGTTTATAGACTGCTGCAGCTTGGAAAATAACGATAAGTGTAAAACCTATTAACGTCAGAAATACGAATCATTTCTTCCTAGCTTTAGAGTAAATCAGACCTCTGGAAGGTCAAAGAGGTATTGAGTATGGGTCTGCTATGTGAAAGGTTGTGTTCAGATTGCTTTCAGAAATTATTTTCAAAAATAAAATTGACCAATACTCTAAAGGATGTTCGATCTGTATTAAACGAATATTACTAAACGTTTAATCCTCAAAAAGTCGATTACCGTTCAAACAATTAATCGGCACAACCTTAATATAGATGAACTGCAGACGCGCTAGAGAATGTGCTGAACAAATTGTGAGCATCAATTATTACAATTAGCTTGCTTCCAAATAATCAGTAAATCAATTTTGTGATGAAGAAATTTTATGACGCATGGATCGAGCAACGAGTGAGCAAAACGAATGATCTGGCTAGTGTTACCGTAAAGTCAAACTCAAACAGTATTATTTTCATCTTGGGACCAAAATTCACGTAAAAAAATGTTGACCCACGATAATTTAAGCTATCTGCGTGTGCCTTTAGCCCAAACATTTATATTTGTGTGGCCTTAAGCCTTTATTTTATGACCTTACAGATATGTCTTTAACCACAAGCCGCCTTCCCAAGCCTGAAAGGCGTGCAACAATACTTGAGAAGAAACAACTTATTTCTTAACAAATACAGTGATAAAACGTGTCTTACCTGTCTTAAGCCCCAACACTTCTAGGCAGTCCAAGTGTAGAAAATGATAAATAGGGCAGACCAAGAACACCAAGTAATTCTCGTGGGCGTCATCGTAACAAAGGAGAACAATGTCGCCAACATTACATCTGTGGGACAATGAACCACAATGAATGACAACGAAGAAGATGCACACACAATTTGGAAGGAAATGCATGTTATTTACAGCACACTACAAAAGCGAATGTAATGCTATCATGACCAATACGTACTAAACAAGTTGATTTGGGTATATGTCTTCCGTTTCTTCCGTTGAGATATGTAACGTAACTAGGCTATTAAAAGCACTAAAATCTTCTAAGGTAATAAATAAGGCCGTATCGAACAGACTTTAGCAGATTTTGTGCTGATCGGCAAAAATCAGTTCGGCGAACAAAAACTTTACAAATTTTCAATTTTTACCAGACCCTTGACAATATGTAAATTCTGTTTCACAGCATGGTTTGTTACCTTTTGTTTTAATTTAGGCTAAGCCTACATGTTTTACACACAAATATCTACTTTTATTTGGGTAAAAAAAAATGTATTCCAATGTTCGTATTAGCCTACAAATTTGTTAGCCTACAAGTTTGTGTAAGCCAGAAAAAAAAATTGTTAAAAATCGGTAGAGATCGGTTCGGTTAAATTGGTACACCAATCAATTTGTGGCTGATTGGATCGGAATCTGTTCGGCAGAAAAAATGCTGATCGGTACAGTCCTAGTAATAAATATAAAACGGAGTTAACACACTTCCTTTACACAGTCGTTTTTTCTAATACAAAATTAACTGAAAGCTTCAAACATTTAATGCATTTACGCCACCATTTAACGGCAAGTTTGATCTAGGATGCATGGACGACTTTCTCCTAGAAGCACGTTTACTGCCATTTCAGCGTGCAATTGTTAGAAGGACTGTGTGTTTAGAAATTAGATTTAATTACAAACAAATTAAGTTATTTTGGAAGAGTGACTATCTCATAAACTGAATTTGTGAATACACAAGAGTATGATGCCTAATCTGACAGTCAAACTTGCCACACTTGGGGAGAAACTCCACATGCCAACGTAAGAAGGGGTAAAAGAAGAGGGAGTCACAGCGCAGAAATTTCAAAAACACAACATGGCCAACTAGGTTGAAAACCAGTGACACTACTCAAAGTCTGAAGAAGGTGGAAGATTGTGGGCCAACAACCACCACAATTGAAGCCACCGAAAATTCACTGCTACTGCAAGCTTGAAAAGTCGTGTGGCATAGAAAAAACGTTTGGTAATGCATATTTCCGATTAAATTTTTATTCAGCTGAACTAAACAAGACAACATGAACTTGCCCGTTTTTAAATGGTTTCCATGTGGTAATATGTGGATGGCTTGAGGCATTATTCTTGAGGCATTAGTCACACGGTTAAAATAGGTAAAAGGAGGTTTAGCTGCACATTTTTGTGACTCCATCTATTCTCAGACGCGCTGTTTCATTCCTGCCCACAGGGGTTCACGTAAGAGTTGGCTGTTTTAAATGTGTTTCTCCAGGCTGGTGAATTGGTCGACGGTGGTGCCCCCTGACAAAGGTAAGTGTATGGGAATTAGATTCATCACTGTTTTGTAGGGGCACCGCCTCACCACCGACAGTTCACCAGCAGGTAAAAACACCGATTTAAACAGTCAACTGTTATGTGAATTTGTGCGAACACGGATGAAACAGACCATCTGAGGATAGATGGATTAATAAAAATTTACAGCTCAACGTCCTTCTACCTATTTCAATCGTATGAAAAATGCCTCACACTAACCAAATTTACATAAGTTTCCATGCATCAAGTATTAAAGAATTTAATTCAGCCATTCTCTAGTTGTATTAAGCAAATGGACTGAAGGATAACCAACAGAATGAACCGAACAGTACTCTCGCTCTTTAAAATGAGCTAAAAAGGCAGGCTTAAGATTTAATTAATATTTTTTTTTCACTTGTACAGGTTATTTCACTGCTCAAAAATAATTGTGTTGTTGTAAGGTAGCAGAAGCTAAAGTTTCGGAGTTAGTTTGCAACCCACCCAAATTTAAAAAAAAAAGCATATACACAACAGGTTAGTGCACGTGTCAAAGTTTCACCAACAAACGAACATACAAGCAGTTCACACACAAAACTTACGTCAAAACAGACACTTTGTCTTGTTGTATCAAAGCTGCTGTACTCGACGTGACAGACATCTCCATCTAGAGCAAGAAACACATTCACAGTTAATGCCAGCAACCGAAAACAAACAAATGCTGTACATCAGAAAAAAAAAATCATCTCACCAGTCGAGCTTGCAGCCGTCCTAACTCTTCTTCAGTTCCCTTCAGAGTCTGCAAAACAAACATTTCAGCTTTTAGCTAAAGATCTACTGAACCAGCTAACAAATCCAGACCGGAGCTAGATAAGTTAAATGTGGAATTTTCAAGTATTCTTACAGATCAGTGGGACAGTAAGCCTAACAAGTACCAGAGGCCACGCCATTTTGGAACGCCGAGCTCAAAAGATGAGGAGAATGTAAACAACCGTTTTTTCAAGAGTGTAGTAGTGTCTGATGAGAATAGACGTTCCCAGTTGGTCGCAAGGAATACTGGTAGTGTATTCCTTTTTCTGAAATTGTGCGTGTTTTGGCCCTGAACTTCAAAAAGTGAGATGGATTTTCAGAGTAAAAAACACCACGGAAGTTTCAAAATAATTTAAATGGTTTCCTGAATCAGATTCGGATCCTCACCACATACAGATAAAACCTTTGTTATTCTGTAATTACAGTAAACAATACGGCTGCACTGGTACTGTATTGAATTGGTTGCAGATATTTGAGGTATCGTTAACTTTCGCAGAAATATTAATAACTCTGCAGGGTTCGTACATAACATACGAAACCATTTTCAAGGCTAGCTCACAAACAATTTTAAGGCTAATTTAAAATTACCCTGTAAATTCCAGTATTTTACTAGATTAAAAATGGGCATTTTACATTGAGGTTTCATATTGTTCGAAAAATTGATAAGAGGTTTAACTCACTCAACTGGATTGGTACGGTGGCGAATTTTCGATCCTTTTCCTTGGATCTTCAGGCCTTTAAAATTGTTATTTACACTATTTACACATATTTTGCGAAGTTTTTGGAGCACTACATCCCGTCCTTCTTCTTTACTTGTCGTGGTCTGAACGGCCACCACAGGCCACGACAAGCAAGAAAGAAGGACGGGATGTAGTGCTCCAAAAACTTGGTAAAATAAGTGTAAATAGTGCAAACAACAATTTTACAGGCCTAAAGAAAGCCCAAGAAAAGGATCGAAAATTCACCACCGTACCAATCCAGTTGAGTGAGTTAAACCTTTTATCAATTTTTGAACATTTTACCAGATCTCATCATTGGCGCCATTGCGCTCTTAGTATGCAATGGGAAGCCGAACATTATCCTCTCCCCAGCATACAAAGATGAAGAAAAGCAACGAACACCAGCCAGTCAACTCATTCTGGAAAAAATTGGTTGCACTGCGTGGCTCTCTCTCTGGCTCCAGTCCAACCCAGGGTAGCATCGTTCACACAAGAACAGGATTCTGTTGATAAATTACTTCTAGTCATTTATTTAATTTTGTAACTAAATTAATTTTACTGCTACGGCGTTAACCTAATTACAAACAAAGTACGCTAACAAAATTCAAGACCATTTCCAGGCCCCAACAACAAAAATTCCAATTTCAAGGTTTTTCAAGCCTTGCAAGGCTTTTCAAGGAATTCAAGGCCGTGTACAAAACCTGACTCTGGGAACCGTTAGAGATAATGACATGCGGTTCGTGGATTTTTGCTGAGAATATCCCGAGTTTCTTCCTAGCTATGTTTTGACTGTTGGTTATTGTTTAAAAATTGTTTACTTTAATAATTTTAGGACTGTTGCAGAAAACTATACCTTTGAAGAAAAATTGGGGACACAAGTTTGGATCTGAAAAAACCGTTACTGTCAATGCCATGAAATTCACTCATCGTAAAATGGATTCAAAACTTTAAAAATGCACACTTTTGAAACTGGAGATAATCACATATCTGCTAATTTTTGATAACTGAGCTGTTATCTTCATCAGGTACAATACGGGTGTTTTTTCTGAACTCTGGCTACATGTTTTTTTGTCTACATCGTCTGCTTTCAAGTTCGAAGACCTTACACCAATAGCTTCAACGGAGGTATAATTCCGATTAAATTAGGTATTTTGGAACGTATATTTTCGGTTTATTTAATTCAGTATCATCTTTTAATTACCTTCATTAATGTTTTTGTTGGTAGTGTCGTAAAAATTGACGTTAAAATGGCTTTTGTGCTGAAAACAGCCCTTGGTTCAAGCTGCCGTAACTCTTCAACAACGCAATGCACGGCCGCCATCTTGCGTTAGAGCAGGGAATCACCGTTTCCATGCCTGCTTTGAATGACATCATCAACTTTGATGTCACTGCCTTTATTCCTCGAATAAACTACTCAGTTTCAACGACCTTTTTGAAACTCCTACAGTATCGCGAGCTACGATTGGTTCGTTCGTGGCATATGACCACTGACTGTGATGGGGCCAGTCCTCAAGTGACATCCGTGACGCGAGTCAAGGTCACAGCCATAGGAGCTAGCACGAGCGTCTCTTGCGGACAGCCGGCTAGGAGCGCGATGGCGGCCAAAGACAGATCGCTTTCAACGATCGTGAATACTGAGAAAATAAAACAACTTTAAATTATCTTTATTAATAAAATCGAGTTGTCGCGTAGGATGGACGGCAACGAGACGGCCACAAGACGGCCGCCACAAGACGGCCGCAAGTATTTGATAGAGCACATATCCGTTTTCATTGTCGGTCGCTCGCCTTTTTTCTTTGCTACCGTGGGAAGAATGAGCCCGCTCGCCCTCTTACTGATTGTTGAAGCTTCGTTTGTTTAATCCTCCCTTACAAGTCTCCAATGCCTATTTATTTATTTCAGGTGTACAAAGGCGTAATTATTTATTTCCGCTATACAAAGGTGTATTTATTATTTCACATGCGCAAAGGCGTATTTATTTATTTCACATGTACAAACGCGTATTCCAAGCATTTTTGCACGAAAGAATCATATGTAATGTAAGTGTATGGCCTCCGGAACAAGGGATACGCTGAATGAGGGAGTGAAGCAAACGAAAAACACCGTTTCCTAGACAGGGTACGCAAAAACACAAAGACGGGATACACGCATTCCGTAAAACACATGAGGAAGGAAATCGTCCCAGTGTTTTTAACGGTGCATCAAACACCACCCGTGCGTAGCACGGGCTTCCTCTAGTACAGTATTAAAAACGCCAAAAAAAAAAAAGATTTCGGAAGCAGTAAACGATGCCGTAAAGGAAGAATAACCAGTGGATGTTATCGTTTCAAGGTCTCCTGGTTACTGATACCATACTGAAATCTCTGTTCATCCTTAATGTTTGACTAAATTTATAGACAAGAGTGAATATTTGTGCAACTTGTTTACTGATTTTTCCTTAAAACTTCTAAATAGTGTGGGCTATTATTTCAATTAGCACCATTAAAAAACTGATGAGAAAACGCTTCAATTGGTATGACGTAATGTACAAGCCAAAGCTTGACAACGTTTCTAAGGTCACACGTATCTTCCTATGGTTTCTTCCTTAAAAGGCCAAGAAAAATAATTTTTACGACTTGCCAGCCTAGTTAGCTGGTATTTTCTAATTCGTACTGTATTTGGTTCATTCAAGTAAGACGCACACTTACTTTTAACGTGAGAAAATTATTTCTCTGTGTCTTTTAAGTTTAACAAAGTTACGAACATTTTTTTAATGACAATTTTTGTAGAATCTACATTCTTAAGATGCGGCTTCAGATTCGGGTCATATCCAGATTCAGTCAATCTTTTTTAGCATTATTGCTGAGCTAGCTTATTT
>JAHWFP010168813.1:0-12805 GCA_023313725.1 Lithobius niger
TTGTACTGTTAAGAATGACTTGTGTACCAAATTTTACGCTTTTAGCTCGATGTGCATGAGTTTGTTGCTTAACAGCTGTACTTGTGAGGCAAAGAGTCCCATCAACAACAACGAAGACAACAACAACAAGAAATGGCCATGCTGTAGAGGCCAAACGGATCGGCTGTTGTCAACAAAATTTTTAATGCAAATTTTTAATGAAATAGTTATGACACGGCTCCAAATGCTTAATTTCGTTGGTCTACGTCAATTCTGGGGGAAACTATACGCTTTCAAAATTTTATATTTCCCCAACAAGAATAACAACAATATTGTAGTCATAATAAATTAGCGTTCAAAAGGTCCTTGTAAATACCTACATTTTAAGCTATAAATATTGAAAATCGGTTCATTGGTGCAATCTCTAGGTGAGAGCAAAATTTCCCCCAACAACAACACAAACAACAACACTCTTGTGTAGTCACATTAAAATAGAATTCAAAAGGCCCTAGGCCATGTCCATACATACGTTTTAAACTATAAAACTTGAAAATCGGTTCATTGGTTCGATCTCCAAGTGGGAGTAAAGAGTCCCAATAACAACAACAACAACTACAACGACAACAAGAAATGGCCATACTGCGGACGCCGAACGGTTCGATTGTTGTCATTAAAATTTTTAATGCAGTGGAATAGTTGTGACACTAGAAATACCAAATTTCGTTGATCTGTGTCAATTCCGGGCGAAAATATAGGATTTCAAAGTTTGACGTTTACATGGAAGTTCATGCAGAGGATTACATAAGGGCCTATATCGCGGTCCTTGATGTGTGTTGTAATTATAAATTAAACATGCTATTTATATTAGCCGATTAAATAAATGTACACAAATAGCTTTAAATATTATAAATGTTAAAGCGAAGCATACGTACACGAAAAATAACATAGCTGTATGCTTTATTAGTTGACAGAATATTTATACGACATCACTTATCAAGGATATTTGTATAGAACGGGCATTTTAAAGAGGAATTAAATGAACGATGATAATTACGTGCGCGATAATCCTAAATCAAATAAGCTATTACTCGATGTTGATGTCTCATCACATCATTAAAAAGCTTTGCATCCATCGCAAGCCGTTTGCCTTCGTGGTACGATGGACGTTGACATGACCCGATTAGAAAAGACATGTCTACATTCGCAAATTACCTACGCTATTCTTATTTGTCAAGATTAATTCTCCCAGCATTGTAAATTATTCAACTTATTTGTTATTCTGTGATTTCTTATCAGAAAATGCATTTATTTGCCATGAGTAGGACATTTACATCGAAACAACTAAAAGAAGACTCGAGTAAGTTGGACATTGATTAAGGAAGATATACAAATTAGATTTGTTGATGGCATTATTTAAGGCATTCCGGAATTGCAAATGCTTTCAACGATCTTGTGGATTTTTTTCTAACTGATGATTTTATCTACAGGATGAATAAACTAAAGACTACGCAATTTGAACATTCCGAAATTGTTTACGATCCAAAGCCCATATCTGGCAGTAAAATTAGATGGAAAGTCATGAGGGGCTTAGTAGAAAAATCGATTAAAGTCGATTTAAGAGAAAATCCCCGCTCATTACGGGAAAACACTGCAGTGCTCACAACAGTGATGTAAATTAAATTTTCGATCCTTATATCGGGCATCATCACTACAACACTAAAAAAAAAAATACAAATGAAAAAAAAACCAACACAATCCTTCATGGATTCCACAATTTAAAAATTTCGGAATTTTTTTTTACTAAAACCCTAAAGACTATTCACCAACCGCACCAACAGTCAAATTTGCATGGCAGCCATCTTGTGAAGAACTTTTAAGGTGGGGATGGGACGAGTTTATTTTGTGAGAAATAATTGATAGTGTGACCCATTTTTTTATATTAGGGTCGAGAGGGGGTATTTTAAGAGTTCCGTTTCAAGAAGTGATAAAAAGGCGGATTTATTATTCTTTGCGTGCAAAGGTGTTATTTTCCCGCATAGCGACTTCAGCTTTACCTATAGGTTCGGGTGGTGTCCAGTTTCAACGAATTGTAGGGCAAGAGCGTACTCCAAATCTCGATTTCTTTGCGGCCGTGGTGTGATTGGTTGCTTCTTCCAAAAGTGCTGTGTCTCACCAAAATAATGTCTGCCGGGGGGGGGGGGGGGCCCATCTACATGAAATTTTGTACACAACACGTCTATTACTGTCTCCTACAGTGGCATCAATCCCATTGGTCCCCCGAGTCCTTTTTCCCCGGGTTACGTGAGGTCAGCTGGTGGGCTTAACATTTCTTTAAAGGGCAATTACATCCATTTTGACATGCATGCTTTACTTTTGGATCACTTACACAATAACTAAACACAAGAATTGCGGTAAGAATACGTTACGTACGTCCGATACAACAATTTAATGATTGCATCACCAAAACACGACTAGGAGACGGGTTAAATTTTTGTATCGGACGTACGTAATGTATTCTTACCGCAATTCTTGTGTTGAGTTATTGTGTAAGCGATCCAACTTAATTGCCCTTTAAGTTCATTTGCACCTTAGCCACCACCATAATATTCTCTTTAGCTAAAACCCTTTTGATTTTTGAAATAAAAAGGGTATGCAGAGAATGACCACACAATTTTGATAACACTTATCAACATTGGTGGGTTCGACATTGTTGATAGGGTCGGGATGTGAATGCCATTTCAGACGGTTTTTTTTAAATAATGCTTTTACGGTAGCCACTTTGACTAAATTTGTCCAGGATCCTAGCAACGTGGGTCTTTTTTTCTTCTTCACGTGTGGAACGTCCAAAGCACTTACTGATCTCACCCACCAAAATACAGTGAGGATTGATAGGGTGGGTCAAATCAAAAGCGAGGGTTGGGTCGTTTGGGTGGGTTTAATAAAATGATGGAACCGACATCTTTGGAGCAGAGGGGGGAGGGGGAGATTGAGGCTTAATGGCGCGTCGACAACTTGGTCATTAGCGCCAACCTCAGTCACAGTGCAGTGGTCCGGGTTGCCACTGCACCACACATTACAGAGATGTTATTCAAACCCCTAATCTAAATCTTGTCATACATCTGTACCTCCTGCAAAAATTGAAAAACACCGGAGCAGAGGATTATTAATATCTCGTTGTCTATGAATTTGTAAGTCTAAAATGTAATAGATTCGTTATGTTCAGCCTCACTTCTAAATGTGAAAGAGGATCATAGACATTCAACGCGGTTAAAATTTTCTGAGTAGTGAACGGGTATTTGATACTCAAAATGTGGTCCAAAATCCACACAAAAAGTAAGACAGTTCGGAAATGTTAAATAAGCAAACTGTCGAGATGACTTTTAAAAATTCTGTACTGTGTACTCAAACCAGCTAGTACTGCCATAGTCTGAACAAAGTAATTGGGGGATAGTGTGAACCTGAAACTACGTACCCTTGATCAGTTTCTAAATTGAACTGATATCATTTTCCAAAACCTCAAGGACAGAATTACTTTGTTAACTACTAGCTGGTGTGATTTTTTTCAGGTTCCTTGATTTCAGGTTTTTTTTTATGCGACATACTTTTAAATCAGCTCGACAGTTTGGTTAATGTTGCATTTCCAAGCAAACTTTGCCTGCTTTTGGTGTAGTTTTATGGAAGATATTTTGAGTCGCAACAACCCATCTATTACTTATAAAATTTTACCGTCTTGTATGGCTACGAATCCTTTCTCAAATTGAGCAGTAAGGATGAACATAACAAATCTGCTACATTTCTAGACTTGCGAATTTATAGACAAGATACTAATAATCCCGTGCTCCGAAGTGATTGGTTCCAACATATTTTTAAAACTACCCTTACTACCCGGACCCTCGTTTTCTATTCCGCCCACCCCCTCGCTCTTCATTGAATAGTGAGACCAGGATGTCTTTCGAATATTCCACACTTGAAGAAGATAAACAGATCTAAACTAGTAGGATCTGGAATTTTTTTGTCGAAATTGCTACCCTAAAAGCATTATTAAAAAAAAAACTTCTGAAATGGCATCCTCGTCCCGACCCTGTCGACATTGTCCAACCCACCACTGATCAGAAATGTTATTAAAATTGTGAGGATTTAGATAATGAGGTATTATAGTGGTGGCTACGGTGCAAATGAACTTAAAACAAATGTTAAATCCACCAGCTGACAGCACACAATCACTGGGAGAGTGGACTCGGTAACCAATGGAGGTTCATGCTACTGTGAGATACTAACAGAGGTGTTGTGTACCAAATATTTGGTGGAGGGGAAGACATTGAACTAAACATTATTTGGTGATACACTTATGGCTTTTGAAGACACAGGGCTAATCAAGCCACGGCCATAAAGAAAAATCGAGATTTGAAGTATGCTCTGTCCCTACAATTCGTTGAAACTGGACCCCCACGCGGACCTAAGTGAGGCTTTGCACACAAAAATTAAACTCCACCTTTTATCACTTCATGAAACCGAAGCTCATAGTATTTCCTTGAACTAAATGTAAGAAAAATGGGTAAATTATTCTTACAAATTAAACTCGTCTAATCCACCACTTAACGGTTCTTCACAAAATGCCCTCCGTGTAACCTTGGGTGTTGGTATGGGTGGAGAGTACTCCTTAGGTTTTTAGTAAAGAAATGTCTACTTTTTTTATAATGAAATAATGGAGGGCTCATGTTGGTTTGTTTTCCATTGCATTCCTTTTTTACTGTTATGCCGATAGTGACGGATACCTGACGGTTGTTGAGTGCTGCATTGCATTCTCGAGCAGGGATTCTCTCTGAAATTATTGGCCTGCATTGGATGTCATTAAAGTCGATGAGTAAAACATGCGTAGAATGAGATTTAAATCTAACACAATGAAAAAGTTTATGTAATCCACTTACTTATCAAGGTACAGGCAAGTTAAAAATATCTCAAAAACCAAAATTGAACACTTTAAATGAATGTGTAGAATAAAACATAAGTACGCATTTAAGTGAACAGCAGCAAATGCACAGTGTCGCGCATTTGGTGAAAAACTGGGTTGCTGGACCCAATCCCATTCAAGTCGTTCGGATGAAATCTGTATGAAAGTGAATTACGCGGCTTTTTCTAGTAAACTGTTTTCATATTGGATTTTTATAACTTGCGTTACCCATCGCTGCAATTTGTGCCTACATATCACCTTAAGTGTCCTGAGCGACATAATAATTTAAAGCAACGTTGTCTGAAACCTCCAAGTTGCTGATCGAACTAATAACTAAGCAACGTTGGAAACTTTATACACTCAAGTTTTCCAAATCGGATCAAGCATTAACACATTACGTAGTAATACTACCCAATATCCTAAACTTAAAAAACTTGACGGTTTTCTAAACCTTTGCCATAGTCAGCTGCTATAGGACATGATGAAAAAAAATTGTGCATGTGACCCCCTAACATCAAACAGCATATAAGATAAGTATAGATGGATAGCAGTGTGTCTACATACGTAGTACAATTATTCGGTGATTAATATGTTTTAAAATGTCCATTTTCTCGCTCTTCCAGATTATATACTTAAATGCAGATAACCAAGAGATTAATAAGGAAATGGTATTAATAACATGTTTGTTTGTGTAAGTTGATTGTCTTCACGTTTAATAAAAGTTTTCTAAAAGCTTTTCCGTAATGCGGGCAATAAGCAAATTCTTTTAACATTAACACTTCAATCACCAAACCGTGCAAGAGGCATGGACTGCGTGCTATACAAGTACATTCATGTACAAGAGAATTCTTATTGTTCTCGTCAATGTGGTTTTGGTCAATGACATGTTCGCTCCACTTCACACCCTCCTTCATCCCTTTTCTTGACAGCTTTTCAACTTGAAACGTGTTCGTTCGTTTGCCGCCTTGGCCGTGACGTTTTCACCGGAACAAACAGTTTTCAGACCGTTCAAGCCGCGTGAAATTTGTGCTCATCTTCGTTGGGCCGTGGCCCGGGGATCAACGAGCCCCCTTTGGCGGATACGAACTCACCCAACTAGAACGTCCGGCATGAATTTTGATTGTGTGTACTTTTCCTTAGATTATTTCTAAAAAGGGTTGGTGGAGCTGGGAAACGACGGAGGGAATGGGACGAGGTGGAGGTGGCTTTGATTTTTTCTTCTTCTTCTTCTACTTCTACAAATTTCGTCAGCATTTTCTTCCAAATCCCCTTTTGTTGGGTGCTAAAGGAGAGAGATGGAGGAAGAAGTTTCGGCGTTGCAGGGGGCTGCTGGCTTTCTCCATCCACAAGTCAAAAGAAGAAATTCCTTTATCTTTGCACAGCACAGAGCAGTGCAGTGTGACATGGCGAAACCACATGTGTGGCAAGGCAGTCTTCAATCCAAGCGAACAACCAAGAATTCTGCAAGCATGTTTGCCTCCTGCTGCTAGCTTCTGCATCGACCCCTGCTACGAGTAAGTTTCTGATGTGTGTTATGCCATAGGAAAAGGATAAGATCTGACAATTCGGGGGCGTCATCTGATTAAGGGCCGCAACGACTTCCGCCTCGTCGAAACTCGGCACGCGTCGATGGCGCATATTAAGGCACCATTTCTCACCCATTTGTCTGTTAGTGGTCGCAAAGTAGCTTTGGTATGAGAAAACGTTTGCACATCTCAGCAGCAAGATATAAAACGATAAATAAAGTTATTTTCCTAATGTTCGATCATTGGTAGCCATTAATAGCTTGCAAATAATATAAAGTATTACTGTTATTAGTTGCGTTGGCAAGTGTGGTATTCAATGATCTTTCATAAATGTGCTACAACACCGTAGGTGTAAGTAATCCAGTGTTGAAATGGAAAGCTTCTAAAACGTAAATATTTACAACCTTCCTCTCATACGTTCTGACAAGGTGCAGATTTTACTTCAAGTGCAAGTGTGGTAGTCAGTGATCCTTCATAAATGTACTACAACACCGTAGGTATCAGTAATCCAGTATTAAAATGGAAAGCTTCTAAAACGTAAATATTTACAACCTTCCTATCATACGGTGTGTAAAGGTGCAGATTTTACCTCAATACATCCTGCAATTGTGGGTGCAAGTAAAGTAGGGGGGGGGGGGGAGATGAGGCTTAATGGCGCGTCGACAGCTTGGTCATTAGCGCCAACCTCAGTCACAGTGCAGTGGTCCGGGTTGCCACTGCACCACACAGTAAAGTAGGCGTATTGAAGTAAAATCTTAGTCTTAATCATTAAGAAATTTACAGGCTAAATTATGACCTTTACTGACTGCATGAATACAAACAATATCGATGTCATGTCAGTCATACTTTCGAAATTATTGTTTTACTCATGTAATTTAACATTCAAGGCTCTTAAATATTATAATCTTAAATATTATAACTTAATAAAACTCCAACTGATTGTGGTAAAAGTGGTAATTAATTTTTTTTGTGATACTGGCAAAGTATTGACAGTATTTTAATTTAACCGGTGGGCATTCATCTTAGAGGAATCTGAACTGTCATGCTAATTTTGGATTTGAAAACTGAAATCTCACCACATAAATCAGTATTCTGATAAATAGTTTTTGTAGTCTGTGTAAGATGGTTATTTTTCTTATGGCTACAATACGGATATGGTTTTTTTACAATACTAAACTCAAAGGAATTAAGGATATGAAAGGAAGAGGAGCAACAACAAATTGGTTATTTGAACCCATATTTAAACAATAGATGAACGTCAAGTAAAAACAGTGAGAGGGGAGCGAAAGGGATGACAACAGCGCACAATCAAAGCAGAGGCGGATAATGAGCTAAACAAAATAAACACAGAAGATGCGGATGAAGAGCCAAGGATAATAATAACACAAGTTAAGGCTAAATAGCCACATGAAATAAACCTCCGACAAACGTTTGGGGGTGACGTTTATTTAACTAAACACAATTTAAACTTAACACAAACAGGTCTCAACTAATGCAGCCGGTAATGAGGATCAGGCAAAATGTTTTAGCAGAAGCCAAACACAATCCAAATCAAAACACAGTAAACGTGGAACAAAGCATTTCTGGAAATGATAGAGAACAAAAAAATTCTAGCCCAAAAATTGAAGCAATCTCTTTCAATAACTAGATTACTTTAAAACTGAATTACACTGTTTCGTGGCTGTAACATATTTATTTATCAATGCAACATATTCTTTTAATATTATTACTTTTTTCTTCATTTGAATTACTAAGATCAACACATGATGGCGAAAGAAAGTCTCCTTAAAATTACGGCGAGTGTTGCTTACCGAAGAACGTTAAATCAAATAAAACCCAAAATAAAGCAAACAAATAAATACAGCCTGGAATACTTTACAGTGGCAAAATGATCTAACATCCTATGATTTGGTATGAGTTAGAAATTACACTTTTTGTTCAAGTGAACATGATGAAAAAACCATTTGTTATTATTTGTTTAGTTTCTCAGAAGTTTTTTTAATTTTTAAAAAAGCGTCCTTTTAGTACATTAACATCCCTGGAAGAAAATACTGACGGTTGAGCTAACCGAATAGTATAAGCACTACGAGGTACAAACAATCAAATTGATAAACCAATTCAATGAGCATAAAATACACAATAGCAATGTTTTGAAGCAATCCCCGCTTCGTTATCTAGCAACACGTGATTATGCTAAGAATTCCAAATCAAGATAACACTTTAAAAACCATAAAAATGGAAATACACAAAGCACATGAATAAAAATGAATAAGAATGAATGAAAGTAGATCAGAAACTATCAGTAGAGAGGCTGATCTCTTGCCTGCTAGTCAGGGAAAAAGTGAGGGACGGGATTTTGCTGTTCTCTTTATATTGGATTTCCCTGGTGAAGCAATCGAAGACACCCATTTTTTTTTAATGGGGTCATTCTCTTTTAATGCGTACTTTTCCGGCATAATGTGGTTGCGTACGGGATGATTTCCTATGAGAATTCGGAGAGTTTCGAGATTTAGCCATTTTTATATAGTTTTTCTCGTAATAAAATTCTTGCTTTGTCAATGTCTGAATAGTCGTGTCAATACAAGCGCCGTGTATGTTGGATCCTTTTATGAAATATGATACACAGTGTTTTGAAGTTTTTTTTCAATGCCATTAGCTTTCTGATCGACTGGTAGACCTGGTATTATTTGGGGATGAAGAAGGACAAGTGTAACATTATGTGGGGGACAGTAATTGCCGGTAGCGTTTCGGTGCACCTTCTGAAATTGGAATGCTGATGAAGTTTTGAGGTTTCGGTTTTCGTGGATGTTGTTGAAAAAATCGTTTATAATCGACTAAGTTTGTCAAGCGGTAGAGAAGGAAGCCGTTTTCAATGTATTTGTGCAAGGTGAACACGATTTCCTCTTGTAGCAATGATTTCTCCGTGTGTAAATTTCCTATTTATCCGTTAATGATAACGTTTCCTCATATACGAGGTCAACGACCTAGTTATCGTTTGAATTCAACAATATTGGCAGGAATATGTCCAGTTTATCCAAAAAAAAGTAGTGCGTTATTTTTGAACTCCTATAGTTAGTTTAGGACAGAGAAGGGTGGTAGCCACTAATAAATTGGAATGTTTATTTTATCCGTATTTGATACGAGGGTTTGTGAATCGCCAACGTAGCATCTGTAGTATTTTGTTTCTGGAAATTTCGAGATTTGAGCAATATCAATTTTGTTACGAGGTATATAGCCAAAAGACCTCAAAACGTTACCAATATTCCATATTTCAAATGGTGCACCTAAAACTTCTGGCCAACATAATATTATCTTCTCTTCCTCATCTCCAAATATTAAATCGCTCACCAGTCCAGGTATACCAGTTGATCAGAAACATAAAGGCATTCAAAAAAATTCCGGAATCATCTTGCGTCACACACATTTCATGCAAGGAACATACATGCACGGCCACTTGTATAGTACAACTGAGCTGAATTTAAATAAAAGAATCTCATCCCATTAATCTAACGCCAAAAATGACGATCAAACAAACTCACTCGTCCAGTACAAGAGAGGCAGAGCACACTAACGATCTTGACAACACAAGAACTTTATATCACGAAAAACGATGTAAAGAAAGGTTAGATCTTGAAACACTCAGTATTGTCTCACAAAATCCGCCTGTACATAATAACCACATTACGCCGGAAAAACTGTACATTGTTAAGATATGTCCCCGTTTTACCAAAATTGGGTATCTCCAGTTTCTCTCACCAAGGCAAAACAATATAAATAACAAAACAAAATCCCCTCTCTCACTTCTACCCTGACGAGGAAGCAAGAGGTCAGCTTCCTTTCTGGCATTTCTTAAGCTGACGTAAATCCACTTTTATTTATTTTTATTCATGTGCTCTATTTTTTGCCATAATAAGTGTTATCTTAACTTCTGCTTCCTAGCCGTCTCATATGTTACTTGATAACGACGCGAGGTTTGCTTTGAAACGTCTCAATTATTTATTTTATGTATACTGAACTGACCACTTTGATCGGTTGTGCTAAAACGCACCTATTGGCCGACTTCATGCAAAACCCAATAAAAAATCTTAGACTCAAGCTCGTAGCATTTCCCATAACACCAAATCTTTAACACTGGCAGTATTTTGTCAAAAAAAGCCAATTCATTAAAAAATTTGCAAGCGATAAATTACAAGATAAAGACAGACTTAACGGAGCACACAGTCAGCATTAAAGACTAACCTTATGAGAATACGAAATACATTAAGCTGAGAAAGAAATAGCCACTTGGCACGATTGGGCCCTGACTAGACCCAATCCCATCTAGAGAACATCCCATCTATTACAGCTAAGCCATGGTCCCTCGATCGTATTACCGACGGACCATGGCAAAGCTAAACTGGAATGCATAGCATTGCTGATATAAGACACAGCTAATAAGTGTGATGTCCTTGATTCACGTCCCAGTTGGAACGATTGTATTTTATTTCTCTACTTAGTGTATTTGGTCTCTCACAAGGCCATTCTTTCACGATAACTGCTTCATTAATTTCGCAACGTAAGTGATGTCGTCATCAGTTGTTGTCTCCTCCACGCCGCTATATTTTTCATTGTTTCATGTTCTTCACAATTCTTAAAGGTACTAAATTTGAAACATAACTTTTGTAATTTTATGAACCTATATGACTAAACGGATTATTTCATGTAATTGCATCACGGTTATTTTCATTTTGTCGCTCCCAGAAAGATTCTCCGTATCTTGGATAGGCGAATTTAATAAGGCTGTTTCCTGAATGTTGTTGCTTGGATGCCCACACTCGCTAAGCTTTTATGGATATAAAAGAAATGCTATTAAGCAGGTGAAAGACAGAGTACTATTAAAGACTAACTGGCTCCTTCAGTAGCTATTGCAACTATTTGTCATATTCTAGACATTATCTCAGCACCGCGACGTTCGGAGATTTCCCGATTCGAATCTTTGGGTTTCTCCCTTTCCTTTCTACTCTTTTATATATCCAAAAAGTGAGGGATGGTTAAAAATTAATCCATTTCATCTAAACGAGTAGTTTGCTCCAAGAAATTTATTTAAAAAAATCTTAATGCTTACCAGTTGTAGGAATTTAATTTCTCAATACACGAAGAATCCCCATAAAGCAAACATCTCCGTTACTTTTTAAAACTTATTTTTGCCTCACATTCAATATTATACCGTATTTTATTATTATTTTTTTTTTGGCCCCGCGTATTTATCTTTAGTAATCGACCGAGAATGCTGTATCGCCTGCGGAAACAAACAACATCACGGTAAATTAAATTTTCAATCTACATAAATACAACCGTTGCATCGACACAGGGGAAGACCAAACGATTCTATCTTCAATGACTCATGCATTTTGTGCCGAAGGCGGCTTAGAATAATTCCTGCCGAAGGCGAGAGCGGGAATTTGGGCTCCTCACCCAGAAATCGATATTTGTTTTGTCACTAGAATACTGAAACTAGTAGGGCCAAAAATAAAATTAAAACAGACAGAAAGAAAAGAAATGAAAAACGAAAGAAAAAATATTGTTGAATTATTTCAAGCACATAATTAGCTTTAGGAATCTATACGGAAGGATTTTACCAATTACCATGTTCTTTTCCAAACAGAAATGGACGGGACCGAATAACAAATATTTCTAATTACAATAGAATTAAAAATCAGAATTCTCCTGAGCTTCTTCTTTTGACGCAGTAAGTGACTGAAGCTTTATTCTGCCCCCCTCCCCCCTCCCCACAAACACACACACACTTTAATTTCCGTGTAGGCCTGAGAATAAAACTGATTCAACTCTGCGTACAATAAGTAATAATAACATAGCAGACAGCATTTCCATTAATATCGTCATGCCAAATTAGCGTGCGGGTTATCTTTTCCAGAACCTGTTTACGTTCTTATTGAATTTCCGGTCATGCAAGAAACGTTCGCCACAGTAAAAATTACATTTCCGTCCCGCCACGAACATGAACAGATGTCCCTTGAACAGCCGTGATTATAGCCTGTCTAGGAAAGACGACACGTAAGGAGAGGCATCTCAACGCTTTGTTTATTTGCGCCCATACTGTAATCTATCTAAATAAAGACCTGCAGAAAAATGTTTTAAAATGGATCAAGAAAAACGTTGTAATTCGAGGTTTAATTAAAGATTTAATGCTCGCGAGTGAAGGGCCATAGTCAATAAACGCAGAAGATGTATAGCTGAAGAGTCACGGTGAATCGATGCTAGAAATGCAGCTAAAGAACGATCGCAGAAGGTGGGACTGAAAAGCCACCGTGAATAAACGCAGAAGATGAGGCTGAAGTGCGTCAACGAA
>JAHWFP010168821.1:0-15820 GCA_023313725.1 Lithobius niger
ACCGAGATTGTCGTCGGGGAACAGCCGGAAGACTGAGTCCACACGACGACATAAAATTCGTAAAGGAAACGCTCAAAATAGAGTTTGCCGTTTTGCTTCAGTAGTCTCATCACCTCCATAATTAACAGCTGTCTTAGTTAATGCAGAAACGTTAACTAAATATGTACAAAACAAAAGTTGTTAAGGATTCTAGTTAAGTTTTCGTCATTTGAATTCGTGATACCAATGAACTGAGCGAAAATCGTGTACAGTACAGCGGCTAAACTGAAAATTGATTTGCTGCGTTAGCCCGTCAACTCCTTGATTATTTTGACAGGCATCTTAGTTATGAGACACGTTTGGGATGCCAATGTCTTACCAGTTATTTCTAAAAGGGGAAAGCCCGATTTTAAAAGCCCAACGCACAACACGAATGACGGCCAACTGTGTGTTCTAGCTATGGTTAAATATTTTCAAACCTAACTTATCCAGTGTTAGTTAACGTTAATTTACTAATATTTAAAAAAAATTTAATTCATCAGTTAATTTAATTTGTAAATAAAATGTGTAAAAAAAACCAGAATTTTGGTCACAATTAGGTTTTTACGACCTCATGCTAAAAAATGTTTACGAAAAACATCCGACATTTGCTTAACAATGTGGTGCAAACGTGTCTCGGAAAACCCAAAATAGGTCCTCAAATAGCGTAAAATGCTTAAGCTTCTGGGGCTCCGCCCCGGATCCCGCTGGGAGAGCTTACAGCGCTCCCCCACACCCCCTAACTGGTTTCGGCGGGCCCCTGCTAAAGTAGTACAAATATAAACAAAAAATGTTCGTTTTCTTTGTTCCCCTGTCGGGGAATCAATGCCCCCCCTATCTGGAATTGGCTGGCGCCACTACTGACCATGGACTTATACTATCACACTACATCATTGTATATAAACTCCATGCTGCGACTGAGTGGGCTCACCTTGTTCTATGGCGGTAACCACAGCCTTAATAGCGTCAACCACAGCTTTAAGGTGAAAGCATCACAGCTGGAACGTCTACAAACCGTTAATCTGCTTGTCAACCTTATGTCGTCTTTAGCTTATACATCTGCCCCCTTGCATTCCGATTGTGTCTTATAGTTGTAAAATAAAGCTTGACGGCAGTGCCCCTAAACTGAGAGCCTATGAATTTGTGGTAAGTGTTTGAACCAGTCGTTGGTTTGAGTTTTCCTTCATTTTTATGAAACCGCGTTGAACTCTTTTTTTTTTTTTTTTTAGCCAGTACGTTTCCTGTGCATGCAGATTTCGGTAAAATGGATCATTTACTTTGCATTACGGAAAAACTTACGGAAAAACTTACGAAAAAACTTCATCTTGAAAGAATGTTTAAAGATTCCCTCTGCCTCAACCACCTCTGCGGCTCTTAGGTGCTTCATGGTTACCGCCTCACGGACTAGGGAAAACAAAATAGCCCTACGCACTGACTTGTGCTTGACGTCACCCAGCGCGGGTGAGCGTCGCCATGTTGCCATGGAAACAGAGGGGTCACATGGCATCAGACGCGCAGAAGCTGCTGCCTTCATAATGACACATCACGGCTAAAGTTCGAATAACTGGGCACATCAACTTAAATAGGCATAGGATATGCCAAATGGTAAGTGATACAAATATTCCTCCTAAAAAATATCCCAGTATAAATATCCACGGTGTAATATCTCCTGAAAAAAACACGTCAGGGACAACATTAAAAAAAACCTTTTTTATAAGAATGTTTTATTCAATTTTAAAATTCCTAATGGTGTTTTGAAAAAGTCCCTTTTCTCACTCAGTGGCACCGCATATCAAAACATCTCCGGACACGTTCCCCCACACGTCACTGGTGTTGTGGTACTGGTGCACGTGCATTGTGTTCATCGTCTATTTCACTCTTCGTATATTCCGGCAGTGAATGTTCCAAAGTACTGATTGGGGGAGTCTTTAGGGTGACGAAGCTCTGCCCGCCACGTTTCTGACTGAGCACTGCCAGAGGTGACAGAAATTCTCTTCCTTATTCCTCCCCTCTCGCACAACAAAAAGACCACTTGAATGGTAACAATATAACTGCATGTGACATTCTTTCAGGGGATGTATTTTTCCAGGGGATTTTTACAACACGGATGTGCCTCATATGGGATATTTTTTTGTCTGGTGATATGTTTTCCGAGGATATTATTTTCCTCGATTCATGCCAAATGTACTATCCCGTTAGTCAACGGAATATCTCCCAAATGTCCCATTTTGGAGGGGATTTCTAACAAAAATAACTTAAGGGTAGGGAAATGACGCATTGTGTACGTACCTCATAAGGACTATCATGAAGTATCGATGCCTATTTCGTTTTGAGGTTATTTTTGCTTTTAACTTCAAAGATTGGGTAACTAACATCCACCCAAAACCAAAACTGGTAAAAAAGAGAAACCTCCCAGTTTCCAAAAAGAGTCGGTCTTAGAAAGTAGTGATATCCTTCAATCAGGGCATGGTCGCCAAAGTTATTCCTATCAGCCAAGTTAATCGCACCGAATAATAGTCTAAAATTAAATAAATGAAAACTAGATCGACCATTGCTACTCGCAGTAGCAATCTTCAAGTTTTCATTTAATGTCCGAAGTATTATTCGGTGCAATTAACTTGGGTCATCGGGTTAACCTTGGCAGCCTTTCCCTGGTTAAATGATATCACTACTTTCAAAGGCCGACACATTTTGGAAACTGAGCGGCTGCTCTTATACCAGTTTCGGTCTTGGTTGGATGTCACAACTTTCATAGGACTATGAATGCACAAAAGTTCACACCAGCTTATCTTCATCCCCATCTTTTTTTTTTTGGCATTTACGTCTATAAATTTTTGCATTGATAATTTTCACATTTGTCATTTCCCAATTAGCCATTACATCAGCCAAATTGACACGGTTTGGTTTAATATTGTTATGTCCATGCTACAAATGCTTAAGTTTTTTCAATCCCATTTCTGCACTCACTGGTTAACAAACGCTGATTTTTGTTTGCCACGCTCACTCAATCAGCGCTTCAACCTTCAGTTGTTCTAGCCGAGGTATGTTATCATAGACAGTGAAGCTGGAATTATTCACTCAATCACAATTAATCTCATCTGTATGGCCAATCATGAACTTGGGCAACAGCATCTGTCTAGCTTAACCAGCATACTTGGCGCATTAGAAAGACATATATACTTCTTTTTTTTTTAAGTCCCTTTTTTCTTTCCCAACCTGATTGGACTCTGTCCTCACGATCTGCATTTTGTTTCCAAAATATAAGAAAGACTCCCACTGTCTCTGAGTGAGATGTATAGGATATCGCCCGCTTTCCGAGTGCTGGGATCTAACAATGTCGAGGGCGCGCAGCGCCCGAGCCATTGTTGGATTCCAGCATGAGGAAAGCCGGCGATATCCTTCTTCTCACCCGTTTTGAACCTATCAGTCCGACGTACATTGTTGAGCGCTAGTGGAATACATTGTTGTGTTCAGCCAGAAGAAAGTTTGTGTAGAATATTCGTTAAGACGCAATGCTATACTCGCAACGAAAAGAGCAACGTTTAATTTTGAAAGCGGTTGCAATTAACATGAATTCTTGAATGATTTTTTTGACGTTTGAGGTGTTGTTGTTTTCAAAAGTTGTTCCACTTAATTGATTATATTCGGTTGCTTTATTCCCTTTTTCATTTAATGGAAACCAACGTTTGTAATGTTGTGAGTAACGTGAATTGTTGAACGTTGTTTTTTGTTTTGTTTCATCTGTCATGTTTTTTTAATTTGTTTCAGTAAATTTATTACATTTGTCTGTTTTCTTCCACTTTTCATTTAACACAAACGGGGGCTTGGATCCACGTGGAGTGCTGGGATCCAAGATCCAAGATCCTAGCCCTCCGCCGTGGATCCCAGCACTCCTCGTCCTCATTCATTGTTGCGATCCTGTCGTGCTGTATAGGATCTTACCCGTTTCCCGAGTGCTGAGCTCTAACAATAACGAGGGCCCGTAGTGTATTGTTGGGCTCAGCATGAGGGAACGGGTAAGATCCTATTTCTCAACCGCTTTCGCCTTCTCCGCACGACCCGTCATTGTTACCACGCGTTGACTTATTGTTGCATTTGAACTAGTGCTACCGATAGTTAAGCGGCGTACAAACGTTCTAGTGAAGATATGATGGTGGCAGCATCTGATGTTTTGCACGGTAACCAAACCACTGACAAAACAAGATAAATGCAGCGAATTTGACGATGAACAATTAAAGCGAACATTCATGGTGCCACATTGCATTTCCTACAACTGTGTTATGTTGTTATGAATTTTAATTCTTGCATTACGAAAGTTTCGTAGTCTTTTTTTTTTTTAGGTTGCAGCGCATTTCTGAATTTTAATAATTCTTGAATACGAAAGCTTCGTACTCTGATTTTTATTTTGGTTGTTGGATGTATTTGATCTGTGTTTAATCATCATTGATAAAATTACGAAAGGAGATTCGTGTTGTTGGCGTTTATGCCGTATTTGTGACAGATGTAAAACAAAAATGGAAAGCAGTGCTAAGATATCCCAGCACCCAAAACATTGTTGCGATCTTACACTGTTCCATTGTTACAAGAGTGCGGAGAAGAAGAAAGCGGTTAAGAAGTATTGTTATAAGAGGACTGAGAGCTTCAAAACGGGTGAGAATTGTTGTTTATGCGAGCCGACTCCTTGCAACAACAATGTATTCTGACAATTAAGTACTGAAACGATGCGCGTATAACACTTAAGCATATTAGGGACTGGTCATAATTTACCGCCAGGAGGAAGTCGGAGGAAATTGCGAGGGTCACAGATTTTTTTGGACCCTCTCGAGGGAGAGGGTCACACATTTTTCAGGTCCCGTCAAGAGAGGGTTCACAAAAAAAAATACACTGACCAAACTCGAAGAAAAAGCCATTTATGGACCTCAAAAATGGCGCTTTCAACAGTCAAAATTTATAAAAACGCCTTAGCTTTTAGGCAAATGGGGAGGGGGGAGGGGGCAAGCCCCCAGACCCCCGCATGACGTCAGTGTACAAGGTTTTGACGCTAGTAGGGACCCATAATAACAAATATACGAGTACTTTCAAGCAAATTTCCATAGCCTAATAAATAAGGAATTTGTATAATTGTTTTGGCCTCAGCCATTTACTTTTCGACGGCTAGGCTAGGTGGCGAATGAAAAACTTTCGCCGGCTGTTTGGCTGAACCAAGAAAAGGGAAGGGCGGGGAGGGGGGAGGGGAGGGAAACAACTTCAGATAATTGTTTTGGGTCCCAAAACAGAGTCCGATCCTCTCCAAAAAAAGGTCCTAAAACTTTTGCTGAAGGAGGCCCCATTGTTATTGTTTCCCCCTGGTCCCCAGAAAAGCAGTTTACCGAAACGGCCATTCGTCCACTCGTCCATATCAGTTAAGACAGTATGGCAGCGACCCTGGCGTTGAACTCGCACGCTCGTTCGAATCCAGGTCACGTCACTGGAATAAAACGTAAGTGCATCAAGGTGGTTTACTGTACTACGTTATTGTTCCAGTGTATTATTTTCGCTGATGCCTCATTTCCAATTTACCTTTTGCGTCATTTAGACTCCAATGTAATCTTAGAGCGCGCATCATGCGCAAAATACAAGGACTATTCAAACCACACTTTGCATGCAGTAGCACGGGAGTCCGGACAAAGTTTGTCAAAAGTGATTGTTGGTGATAAAGACGCGGTTTCACTAGCAGACATATGTTCGGCTCGTGATCGGCTGGGGTACAAAAAGCTGATCGGCCCAGCCCAAGTCAAGTTGAGGATAAATCCCAACGCTGCCGAAATTCAAATTATGGAAAATGTACGGGAATGGTGCAGGGATAAAGAAAAACTAAAAGGACGACCACCATTCATAGAGAGAAAGATGCATCAATAACGATTTCATGACACTGTCCAGCTAAGTAGCTTGCTATACCTTGGTGGCCTTTCCCAGGTTGAATGATATCACTACTTTCAAAGGCCGACCTTTTTTGGCCAAACAGTAAAGAAAGCGGAGTCCGCTCCATTATGTCGAGTTGTCGACAGTGGAATTGACGACGGCACTAGTATATTGTTAAGTCATAATCTGGACAATAGGGAACCAAGCTGAATTCCTATGAGTTGAAGATGGAAAGAAAGGAAATGGTTAGACGTTAAATAGCACTTTGTGCGCTTGAGCATGTTAGTGTATTTTGTTATACGACATGCTTTGTGGCATTTTTTTGCTGGAAGGGCAATTACATCCATTTTGACATGCATGTTTTACTTTTGGATCACATAAACAATAACTAAACACAAGATTTGCGGTAAGAATACGTTACGTACGTCCGATACAATAATTTAATTACTGCATCACCAAAACACGATACGTCGACCGCCATTGTTTTGCTGGAACGCGCACAAATTGCGCTTCCCACTGCTGTCGGCCAGCTAAGGCCTTTCGGTGCTTGAGCTACTCACATCCAACAGAGCTATTTCAATCGGCGAAATTGAAGCACTATATGCCGGCATTAATTTGTGCGCGTTCCAGCAAAACAATGCCAGTCTCCGTATTGTGGTTTGGTGATGCAGTAATTAAATTGTTGTACCGGAGGTATACGTAACGTATTCCTACCGCAATTCTTGTGTTTAGTTATTGTGTAAGTGATCCAAAAGTAAAACATGCATGTCAAAATGGATGTAATTGCCCTTGAACAAACAAAGTGTAGTACAGTCCAAAACATCGCCTATAGTGATTTTGGTCGCGTAACTTTCCTTTACGATTTTTGGTCCGTAACTGTTTTGGTTGTTTTTTACCACTTCTGGCTGAACGGGCGAAGCGAGCAAGAACGAATACGCGACTGAAATTGGATTTTGTTTGTCGGTTTGAAACACTTTAACTTTCGCAATTTTGTCTTGTTTGGATGAAATTGCATAACAAAGGATCTTTCGTGCGTGAAATTCGAAGATGAAATTCCTATGATCAATTATTTAAACAGATATTTGGGTATTACGTTGGATGGCAAGGCCGATTTTTAGTAGCGGCGGTAAGAGAACCCGTTGTGTAAGGCTAGTGGCCCCGAACACTTCATCAACAACCCAAAGCCATTTGCGATAATGTACCATTGTGAAGTTCTATTAGTGAATCAGGGAAGCGCAGGGAATATACAGGGACAAAACACTGCTTGTTTTACATATTTTGAAACAACGCAGTCGCTTCTTTCATTATTTATACAGCACATCTCGTGGACAGTGGTCAAGCTATTCAGGTGCGTTCGTAAAGATCAGTGTTGGATTCGTTCCCCTGCTGCGATGTTCTCTTGTAGTTTTCGCATCAGTGTTTGCTTTCTTCATATTCAGGAATTGTGGCGTGGAAATTAGATTATAGGAAACAATGTAGTGTAGGATCCCTTGCTCGGGGAAGTAAACATTATCGTCTGAACTAAACTATAGGGCAGTGACACGACGTAGTATTTTTGTATATAACTCTATGGTGGAGCCAGTTACTGGGTTAGCTGCAAGGTGCACTGGTGGGGGAAAAGAAGAGCGTCTTACTGAAGCCAATGCTATTAGACTGGATTTCTTAGACCTAAAACGCGCGATTTTTGTCGATTTGTTGGCAGTTGCTGATATTTTTAAGCAAGTGGAATCTTTATTTTCCTTATTTTCCAATTACAACCTAAGCAGCATAAGGGATTGGAGAAAACAACGGTTTTTTAAGCCTACGAAATCCACTCTCAAAGCACTGGTTTGACTAGAAGTGCCGATGTTTAACCCACCATTTCAATCGAGTGCCCCTTGCAGGTATCTCTCTTGTATCCATATGACGTCACTTCACGCTGCTGTATAGTTCAGTAGCATCTAGGCATACATTTGTGTACATTCTAGGCTTATATTTGTCATATTTTCACCACTCTTCCACACGTGATTGTATAGAATCTAAGTCAATCGTACCAGTTCCGCTCGTGGTAAAAATGAGTTTACAATTTTAAACAAGAATTTCATAAAAAAAAAATACATAATCTGCTTATGCAAAAAAATCGCAATATTATTATTTTCATAGACGAAAGACAAAGCTCTCGATTGGGCTAAAGTGTACATTAGGCACATACTCGATATCCTTACAATATTGATTCCAAATGTCTCCAACACTTTCCTAAATACAAAGACAGTTGGTTTTAGAGCGCAGAAATGTGTTAAAACGACTTAAGACAGTAGATTTGTAGCGCCACAATCAGTACATCTATACGATGTTTGCATTCGCTCGCAGGGCCAGCAGGGCACCTTATATTTTTTTCCGTAAACAGTTCCGATAGGCGGGTTGTTATTGTCAGTTTCGTGTGGTTTTGTGTGGTTTTGTTGTTATTGTCAGTTAGGTTAGGTAAGTTTGGGTTTGGCATTTCACACTGAGGCAGTTTACTGTTTGGGGTTTGGCATTTCATACTGGGGCAGTTAATTGGTTAGGTTATGTTAATGATGATTTAACGAGTTTCTGCAATTTGGGATCAATTTGTAGTGCCTTCCGTGAAAATTAAAGGTAGGTTTTTTTCGCTTTTTTTTTTTATTTCGGACCATGTGCGTAAAGGCAACATGGAAAGAAAACGGGCTTCCGTCCGATTTTTTTTTAATGGACTAAGGATTACCTGCTGAGTAATGTTTCCCTCTTCCATTTTTGGGGCAAACGCACCGTTTGGCCGTGGTGAAGGTCCAAAGGTAGCACCGCGCCGTGCCGGAAAGCATGAAACTGGGCGAAAGTCCGGCAAGTGAAACGCCAAACCCCAACCAGTTCATTACCTCAAGTGAAACGCCAAACCCCAACCAGTTCATTACCTCAAGTGAAATGCCAAAGCCGGTTCCTAACCTAATCTAACCGACAATAACAACCAAATCACACGAAACTGACAGTAACAACCTATCCATCTGAACTGTTTACGGGAAAAAAATATCAGCTGGGAACATAGGAAGAAAACGGCCTCTCGTCCGTCAGCACAAAGAGTGCGGCTGTCATTAATTTCTGACGACCAAACGAAGCATTTGCCCCAAAAATTTTATGGGAAAATGTTGTTCAGTTGATCATTTTACGTCATTCTACCCCAACGAGAGATCAATTGGTGAGGAGACCTTATTCTTCCCATAAGCCGCGTAAAGTAAACTTGTTCCTTCTATGGTTTATTTTACTATCGAAAGTGATCGTGGAATGAATTTATAATTCTGCCTTTATTGTGTAGCGCTGCCCTTGCCTTCTAAATTCGTTAGCTACGCACCTAGTATGCACTAACCCGTTGCCTCACACGTTTGTCGAATTGATACTACAACAAACTGTTACACTACATAATCGATCATACAATAATTACTTGATTAGCAGGAGCCACATAACTACTCGAATTGCCAATGCGTGTAGAATCCTAGGACAGCCTTCCCGACGAACCGTAAAGTAGCCGCCATTTTTTTCCAGTGGTTCGCCAATAGCCCAACAACAGATAGAATTCCGTTTTCCGTGCATGTTGTCAAAACCTGAAATATGCTGGGCCAGTTCCGGTTCAACTTTTTTTTTCATACAGAAACATAATTGGCAAACATTTTTAGTCAAGGACCTACAACACTTCATATGCAAACGATTTAACCATAAACTCTTCAATAACAACGCCTACAATTTGCTGGCACGTCTTCTAATTGAAATCATGAAAAATCGACTAATATTTCAGTCACTTCCGGCCAGACGCTAAAGGTGATAGGCATGACCCGTTCAAATAAACGACTGGAGTGGGACGTGACGTCATTAAACAATAGCTCACGACGCAAGCCCCTTTTTCTCCCCGACTGTATTTCAATAACTGCTTTATGCATTATATGCATAAGCAGTTAAAAAATAGTAACAATTTACAATTAAAGGCACATGTATCCCTGTTGGCTTTCCTGTATGACTCAGTTTTGCGACATTAGTTCAAACGTATGTAAATGTTGCCAACGCATTCATTTTCTTGTTTTTTCTTGCGTGCGAGGTGATTTTGCGACATTAACTCTAACCTGTGGAAATGTTGCAAATGCTGTTTTCAACGGGTCGCACGATATACCGGAAGGATTTATGTCCCTTTAACAACAGACAATATACCATATCGTTTGAAACACGAGCAAAGCCAGCGAACCATTTATGTATTTCAACCCCAAGCTCCCTCCCTGTCTTCTGTCAGAGGTGTGCACCTTAAAAATGTCTTTGACAGTTGCTTCAGAAGCGTCTCACGCAAAGCACGCAGATTAAGAAGAAAACAAAAAAAAAGGAATTGAAAACATTATAATTTGCTACCATTCGAATGAATATTTCCTACATTTCGAGTGTTTTTTTGAACAAACGCAACTGACGTTATCTTAAAATAACGAAATAAGGATTAAATAATATCAGTTCAAATGTGTACGCCGTTGTGTTTCTTCGTTTATGAGTGTTTCTGTTTTTCGTTGAGTAATTATTGTTAAAATTTCAAATTTTTTAAATAATTTTTAAACACCAGTTGTTAAATTAACAAAAGAATTATCGGCGGCAACCAGACGACGGCGCATGTGGTGTTCGATTTTGGGTCGGCAGCATGGTCCGGCGTTGCACAACTCTCTGTACCGTTTCTCCCTTTTGTCATCGCTTGCATTAGTCTGGACACTGGTATCATAACCATGTACGTTATACTTAACTAGCTTCATATCAATATTGGTGGAACTATAATATCTAGTAAGGTTGGTCACTCCCACCTCATTACGTGACGTCAGAGGTGGCACGCATACTGATACTGGAGCATTTCCTGTTTAACTTGTGTGCGCATGTGCGTAAGCTGTTGAGCTGTATGAGGCTGTATTGCGACGTCTGCGGAGGCAACAAATTCAGCAGCCAATGGGAAAGCAATATGCATAGAGCTCGGGGTGGCCCCCCCCCCCCCCCCCGCTTCATATGAATCGTTACAGTGACACGTGAAACCATAGAAACGTACGTATGTACACATAAACAGACAGGTGAAAACAGATCTTCGTTGGTGAGCAGAGAGGACGGTCAGTTTGCAAATCAAGTCAGTAATTCCCCTACAACATAATGGAGCAATTCAACGTCTCACACGCAAGTAGGGTCAAACAAGAGTGGTTGAAAAAGTTGAGCGATTCCTTGGCAAGTTTGAGAGAAGAGCTGACCGATGTAATTCTGGTGTGCGGAGACAAGGAATTTGGCGCACACCGAATTGTTTTGCAAGCGGCTTCTCAGTATTTTTTGAAAATGTTCATTAGTGGAATGGAAGAAGCTAAGAGCGGTAGAGTTGTGTTCGATTCTGTTTTACCTGACACCATGGATGCTGTTTTAAAGTATGTCTATTTGGGAGATATCAATTTGATCGACAATGAAGAACGGGCCATAGAAGTTCTAGCAGCAGCTTACATGATGGAGTTGACGGATTTGACGGAATTTTGCTTCAAGACACTGTCAAACGTAATATCAAAGGAAAACTGTATCAATATGTGGGAGCTGTCGTTGGTTTATGATCACCAAGCACTTAAGACGAATGTTTTGCAGTTTATTTTAAAAGAAATCGAACAATTCCGAACAACGGTCAGCTTCTTCGAAATGAGCGACACAAAGCTGAAAGAGTGTTTAAATTTTGCAGCAAGCAAGAGAGCACGATTGGACAAAATGTTAAAGGGTGTTCTGGACTGGCTGTGTCATGACGTCACGGGGCGTGAGGAATTCACGAACGGCATTTTTGCGTGTATAGAACCTAAATTAGTGGGTCAGGATTGCCTGAGAACATTGTTGAGTGATAAGATGATTATGACGAAATCATTTCCACTCACGAATAAGATGAACGAACTAGGTGTTGATGTTTTTGTGTTAAGTGAAAGATCATGTACAATTCAGCTTGTCGTTTCTAACCTCCTTTCTCTGCAAGTCGAACAAAAAAGTTTCCCAAGAGTGATAAAGGGTTTAACGTGGACTGTCTGCATAAAGCCAAAATTAACTAGTTTTAAAACTATAGGAGTACCGAATGATAAATCCATTAGTTTCTATGTAGTGTGCGACTGTAGCGACAAAACAGCAGCGTGGTCTTGTAAAGCCAACATACAATTCAAGATGATAAATCACTGCGATAATTTAAAACCCTTTAAAAAGGAAGGCTTTGAATGTATATTCAACAAACGTTCTAGCACCGTCGGGTTGCAAGAATTTGTAAGTTGGGTTGAAAATCCTGAGAAAATGGACGACTATCTAAAGAATGGCACGGCCATTTTTGAAGCTGAAATTGTAGCTGATGATCCAGAGGGAATATGCACTAAAGAAAACGTTAATCCTGAACCTCTGATATGAACAGCACGCAAACAGATGCAATTATCTCAATTTTTCTTATTTCAATTAAAAATCATAAATTTTGATATGTGTACTGCATGTACATCTTTACTACATGATATGTGTGCTACTAGGTTTTAACAAGTGAAGTGAAACATCAATCATATAAACCTTTTTTTACGGCACACTTCAATTTTGTCTGTCATTTTTGTCTGTAATTTTGTTTTTAATTCATCTTTTGTGAACCCTCACCATGTCTTCGATATAAATCAGAAACACGCACATGATTCTGAAACTGTCAAAATCGTATAGCCTCCCGCTTCTGTCAAACAAAAATTCACCTACACGAAACGGAATTCAAAAAAGAATTGTGCAGTGTCCAAATCGAATGATTCAAATGGATTTCACAATATGAATTTCAGAAAACAATGGTTTTGTGTGCAATTTAACAGAACAGATTAAAAAAAAAACTGTTCTGTGTCCAAAACAAATCATTGAAATCGATTTCACAATATGGATTTCAGAAAAGAATAGTTCAGAGCGAGAAAAGAATGAATCAAATGGATTTCATACACTAGGTTTCAAAATGAATAGTTCAGTGCCCAAAATGAGTGATTCAAATGGATTTCACAAAACAATTGTTCAGTGTGCATAACGAGTGACTCAAGCAGATTTCTCAGAACAAAATCAACAAATGAATTAATTCTTCAGTGTTCAAATCAAGTGACTGAAATGGATTTCACAAAATGGAGTTAACAAAAAATTCGAACCAACACCACAGTGACGCATTTGCTGCTAACTTTTAAACAATGACTGTCCCAGCTTTTAGTTCCGTGCTGGAATATTTCGTAAACTTTCAAACAATGGTCTTGTGCTTCGTTCTTGGTAACGATGGAAGTGTGCTGAACGTCACGTTCAGCTAAAGACTAAAGTCAGCTTGTGGCAGTGTTAATTTGTAACTCAATGGTACAGTACCGCTCAAAAGTAAATGGACAAATACAACAATAGATGTGCTGCTCCGGCCTGCTGCTGTAAAGAGGACGAGCATTTTCATTGTTCCAAGAAATAGCGATAGCAGAGAACAATCTGTATCACAATCTGTATGACCAGCCGCAAATCATTATTACTATTCAATTGTAGTTTGCAGCATCGGGCTTGATTGATACTTGGGTGGGTGACCGCCTGGGAATCTGGCTGTTGCAGACATAGGGCCTTAGGGCTTCGGGCAGATGACCAGGAGTGGTTAACGTTCGTTAAACCCTTTAACCCTTGTAGTTTGCAGTCTGTAGTAGTGTGATTTTATAGTTTTGAGTTTTGTTTGGAGATCATAACGCATAGGTTGTCTTTAGCACTCCGTAATAAACTCAACAACTGAGCCAAGCTTACAAATCAATACACGGTACACAAATTGTTGTAAACTGTTCAAGAGTAAAGGACGCACAATAGACTGACCTTGTAATGAGAAGTAAATATTTATTATTTAATTTGCAACAATTGCACTGAAAATGGCATCATCTTAACATAATGAATTGTATAAGTCGTGTTTAACCACCATTAGTTGGTTAGGAGGAGGAAGGGGCCTAAGCCCTTTTACACCAACCCTATGCTAAGGAGTCGTGGTCCCACAACAGGAAAAAATGCGCCAGAAGACCACAGTGTCCCCTCATAGAGTCTGGGGAAGATGCTCGGATCTTTTTACGAAATTTCGAAGCACCGCTGTGGTTATAGTGTTGTCTAAAAAGAGCGACAGAGGTGCTTGTGACGGCCAAGTCCGAAAGTGAGTTCCAAGCCGGAACAACACATGTTGCAAAGTAGGCTCTACGAGATTCATATTCGAAATTGGGATACATTAACTTTAACTGAATGGCCGAGTGTGGATGTGACGGGGTCAGAAAAAATGGCGGTCAGCACCTAGCATACCATGTAGGATATGGTATGTCAAGATGAGATCAGACTCACGTCTGCACAGTTCGAGAGAGTCCAGATTGAGGGTGGTTAAGCGCACAGATTAGGGCAAATCCCCCAAACCCTTGAGACACTTTGTAAAGCGTTGTTGTACAGATTCATCCTGATCAATGTCCTTCAGCAAGGACGGGCACCAGACCGGGGTTGCGTATCCCAGAAGAGGCCTGACAAAAACCTTAAAGTCAGCTTGTACTAGCTGTTCCCCAGCGTACATACGACGGTTTAGTAGGAAGACATTTCGTCTCGTTTATTTCCGCATCGGCTCTTGTGTCTGTTGGAACCCAGAGTCTGATTATACAAGGTGTAACTGAATGGTCTGTACAAACTTTTGAGGGTGTGGTCTATGACCAAATATAAGACAAAAAAGTCCTACAAACATGGGTCCGGAAATGAACCCGTTTTTAGTTACAGCCCCCCAAAGTTCGGGGTAAAAAGTTGACAATTTTTCATAACTTCCACCTAAGTTTTCCTAAACAATGTAATTTTGGACATCATTCTTGCAATTTCAGCACACACAATTCATGTAAGTTTGAGGTCTTACGGCTTTGTCGATGGGGCAGTATGGGTAGGGGCACAAGGATGGGGGGGGGGGCATAACCTCTTTGGGTTTTAATTATTGAAAGAAACATTACGTCGCCATGCAGAGCAGCAATATCAATTAGGAGTCTTCTTCATTTCAGAAGTGAGGAATTTGTAGATTTGTGTTTGCTCCTCTTGAAGCAGGAAAGCTAACACGTATCTGGATGAAGATCTCTGACGTACGCAAATGTGTCCCATTTTAGTGTAATGTTTTTTTTTTTACATCAGACCAAAGCAAACACAACTGTACGTGCTGTTGTTGCTGGGTAGCCACGAAATACTACATACCGGGTTCATGGTCATTTTTGAGCCACCAGCTCTGCTTTGTAGAAAAGCTGTGAAGAAAGGTTTATTACTGCAGAGGGCTGTTACTCGGAGAAGATGCATTCCAGACTATGGCTTTTTTTCTTGTTTTGGTGTCTACTACGATCCGTCATTAAAGTTTAGTCAGACTCATTAGTTACTTGTAGTAATTGGCCATGTAATGTTTGTTTCAGTAATTACACCCCCCCCCAACCTCCCCTCCCCTCCCTATGGTCCCTTCCTCAAAGTTGTGAAACTTTGCATTGACATTAAATTATGAAGTATTGTAATTGCAAGAATGATGTACCAAACTGCATTGTTTTGAAAAACTTAGGTGGCAGTTATGAAAAATTTTCAACTTTTTACGCCGAACTTTGGGGGGCTGTCACTAAAAACGGGCTCATTTACGGGCCCATGTTTATAGGACTTTTTTGTCTTGTATTTGGTCATAGGCCACACCCTCAAAGTTTGTACAGACCATTCAGTTGTACCCTGTATGTATTTGTGTTTATATGCTGGGGTGGTGCTGATGCCGATGGGGAGAGGTAGATTATGACAACCAATCCAAACGCTGCATTAAAGAAATAAGGCGAGCATATTCAGTCTTTTCACAGCATCAATGGAACCGAGTTCATTCTTTGCACTGTAGGCAATTTAAAAAAAA
>JAHWFP010168823.1:0-10581 GCA_023313725.1 Lithobius niger
TATGATTGTGATGAATTGTGAATAAAGAGAATTCCGGCTCTTTTCTATTATTTGTAGCCCCGAGAAGTGCTGTTGTTTGGGGCTCTGAAAAGAGCCATTTTGACATCAAGTTCGTAAACAGTCAAGCTCAGGGATATTCTGGCAAAAATAGGAAATCTTTGTCGCCGTCACTTGAAGCTTCTAGTTGATCATCTTCATCGCAGCTGTTTGCTATAACGTTTATGAGCAAAGGTTCAACTACTTGTTCGACTAGAACATCTTTGTCCCAGTATTCTTTTTATCTTTTTCCATTTTTACGACTTGCTCGCAGACTTTTTCCAATTGGAAACTGCAACTTTTATGACGGCGACGTTTGTCAAATGTTACTCTTCAATTGTGCCCAAATTCATTCGATAGGGTTGAAGTCACAGTGATAGGTAGGTAGGCAAAGCACTGCATGACCATGTGTTACTACCAACTCATCAATAACGTACAGTTTGCGGGCAGGCTTTTGCTGTTGAATGAGCATGTACAGTTAGGGTTTACGCACATTTTCGTAAATGGGATAGCGACACGGGTTAAGCAATCCATCATGTCGCCTCTCAAACTAGTGCAGTTGGGTGCACGTTCAATTTGTACACTGTGGTAAACCATACTGTCCATAACGATAACACTGTTTGCTGTAATGTTAGGTAATAGTAGATCTTTAAACCAACAAAGAATTCATCTCTTCGTGATAAGTCTGTGTTCTTCCCTCCACGAAATACAAGCTTGCCTCCAGCTACAAAACCATCTTCACTGCCACCCTTCAGTAAAATTATGAGTTTTCCCTTACCCACTGTTACGTGACACCCAGGAACAATTTCTTTTCGTTCATCCATGTCTCATCAAGAAAAACAATGTAGCGTTTTTGTTTGCTGGTAAGTACACGCACCAGGCAACAATATCCGTACGTTTCAGCAAACTTTTCCGCTAATCAAATTTCTTGAACCGAAAGCTTAACTTTTTTTTCAAAATAAGACGCATACTAGTCGACCGACCTGTAAAACCAATGTGTTATTGAGCTTCAGCTATTATCTTCCGTACTGCTGACAACTCCTTTCTTATGTGCATGTCGGCTACAATTTGTCGAATTACACGGCAATCAAAAGTCGTCAGGTGCACTCTTTGGTGAAAACCACGGCCGCTTTCTCGTGGGCGTTCAATGGCGATTGTTTTGCCTCTTGAACAATCCTTGTAACAGTGGAGAAACTTACGCCAGCATATTCTGCTGCAAGCTTCATTGCATTCGTCTTGCTCTTTACGGGACTGGTGGGGACACAGCCTGTTGAAAACGACGAGCGAAGTTGAGATTTATCTCAATGGCTTGACTGTTTAGAGCCTTCCCTTGACGAAGCTTGGATAGATTGAAACTGGAAGCGATGGCCGCCATTGCTGTTCTGACTGCTTTCGATATCATCAAGGCGCTCTGTTGCCCAAAACGTAGAATAGATTTTTTGCGTCATTCTAGGGCGAACTCAAGATCTCGCGAAGACACAATAGGTGTACATACCGGAGAACCGGAGGAAGCAAACGTATCCATAGTAAGTTGGCGTTGGCACTGGTGGTGTGCACGTTTAGGAGCAACTGCCAACAAATATTCGAAGGCGTTGCTCCGATACTCTTGGCGAGTCGGACGGTCCAAGAGAAGCGAAGAATAAAACAGCCGGACCAAAAGGAAGCTGTAGTGTACAATAGCAACAAGACCACCCCATTCGTGGTGTCCTATCCCTAACGAGTGGAAAACACATGCAGCCTAATAAGTCAGTTGTCCAGCAAACAACACCAACTGTACCCAAAAAATACACCAACACATAAGCACACAATAACACTAGCCCCTCTTGTTGATGACGGTGACCAAAAATACCCCAACGTGGAATACGAAAGAACATGTGAAACAGAAAAGGGAGGATAAACAAAACAATCCATGAACGTCCAATGACAGCCCACTAACTACCATGCAATTATTAAGGACCTCAAAAGAGAGCAGGGTCCTTTGATCATCAATAATCCATCCGTAAATAGGTATAGAAAGAAAAAAGAAACAAAATTATGACACAGGTGGCCCGGGATTGAAACCCTCTAAAACAACCTAAAATCTTCATCAATAACAAACCCTCCAACACAGACAGTAACCCAATTAGCCAATTACCCCAACTGCCCAATTACGACGTAACGTTAAAGGGAAAATTATCTAGCAAACAACACAGTGTTTAATTTCTGGTTTAGAAGCAGAGATCAAGTTTTTGGGGCCTTCTCAAGACTGGATTACAGTAGGATCCCACGGTTATGAAATACGCAGGCTTGTTAAATGGCTGTAGAACGCCGTGTAAAAAAATGGATGCCTGTTCTGGACAACATAGTGCATATAACGTCAGATTCAACTGTTTGTACATCGAGAAATTCCTGACTGGTATGGATTACCAACCGTGGCATTTGTATGCGGTCAGGGAGGCATTCGATGTGGGAGCACCCGTGATAGTGTTGTGTGTTCATTAGCTAAATACAGTACACCTCCGATGCATGCAATTGCGCGGGTAAACTTTTTTTTTTTACAACGTGTATTTAACTGTGGTCAAGTAATGGCCATTCCTCTTCTTTATTAACATGGACAACTATGTCTATTTAAGTAAATAAAAAGGAATTGTTGAATAAACACGACCATTTTGGTTGCCTGGCAGTTGCGCCTTTGAACTTAAAAGTATTCTCGAATTGTCTAGAGATTTGGGCATCAAAATTAGAATAAAAAAAACAATTCTTAACGGATGCTTCGCAAATGCTGTCCTTTCCTCGTCGTTAGCGAATTATGGGCCTCCAGTAGGTGTTACCTGGATGGCCTGTTCCCTCTAGTGGAAGGGTCTGGTATTAGGATGCCTGGATTATGTATGGAAAAAAGTTGAACATTGTTCATTTCTAAAACTTTCATCATCCATTTCGCATACTTTCAAAATTAAGATACAGAATCTAGCTAATTTTTTTATAGACAAGTCTATTGAAAATTAGATACTGCTGAGTATCTGTATTTTGAAAGAGTGCGAAATGGATGATGAAAAGTTTTAAAAATGATGACAATGCGTTTCAAAGTAACAACCGTATAATGGATTTTTTAGTGGTAACATTTTTTTTTTTTGTTTTTTTTGTTTTTTTTTAGCACGAAACCGTGTTGTCTTACTTCCCTCGTAAGGGGAACAGCTAAACCACCGACAAAAATACGGATTTCTTTCCAATTTTCTTCACAGGGTTTCTGGGTCATTCCTTTCTGCTGGAGGCATCCGGGAATGCCATCAGCCTCCAACCCATCCCTCCAGGAGAACTGGAGGGGGGTTTTGCCGAACTTTGCATCTACCAGGGTTTTTGTGTTTAGCGATCATCGCAGCTTTGAGCTCATTTCGGCTGTTTCCCCATTGTTGTCGACAATTTCGCTAAATATTGACCGATATTGACGTTCAAATACACCATTTTAATCGTTTTTTCGCCAGGTTTCCAGTGGTGCAAGCCAAAATTCTGTAGTTGCAACCGTTCTGAAGTTATTTCTAATCCACCCAAAACCAAAACTGGTAGAAAAACCCACCAAGTTTCCAAAAAAGGTCGGACTTGAAGGTGGTAGTGATATCATTCCACCAGGAAAAGGCCGCCAAGGTTAATACTATTACCCAAGTTAATCGCACATACTAATAGTTTGAAAGTTAAATGAAAACTAGAAGATTGCTACTAGCGGTAGCAATCTTCAAGTTTTCATTTAATGTCCAAAAGTATTATTCAGTGCGATTAACTTGGCTAATAGGATTAACCTTGGCGGCCTTTTCCTGGTGGAATGATATCACTACCTTCAAAGGCCGACCGTTTTTGGAAACTTGGCGGGTTTTTCTGCCAGTTTTGGTTTTGGGTGGATATCACAACTTTCATAGGTCTGAACGTACATAAGGTTACACCGTCTGTTTAAGATGTTTCAATCCTATTTTTGCACACACTGGCTAACAATCGCTGATTTCGTTCGCTTCGCTCACTCAATCAGCGCATCCCCTTCAGTTGTTTTGTTTATCCGTACACCTTCTCCTTAATTTTTCAAGATTTCGTTCACATTAGTCATGCAGAAACCCCCGAAGGTCGTTGTTACTAAAACAGCAGAACGCGAAGCATTTTATTTTTGGGTTATTAACAAAACAACCATTAGCTCGTGTATGCTCGTATTGTTGCGTAACCATCATCTAACGTGCATCCCTTTATTCTTACGCAATCCATGGCAACGTTAATGTTTCTTTATTTTGTCCTTCGTTACAGTTCAGTTGTTAGTTCGTCCAGGCTTTTACAATAAATCTAAGGACCAGCCTTGATTGTTCAAGTCATTGTTGCTTAAAATCTTTGGTCGCAACTTGGAAAAGAAACGAAATTTAAATTCGCAGGTGGCGAATTTCAAAACCCTCCCACGCATTTGTCCTGACCCCTACAACCCCCAAACCAACAAAAGGACCATCCTCAGATCACCAAGCATCCGTGTGCAAAAGTTCAGGTACGTAGGCCTTCTCAATTTTGAGCTAGCCATGAGCAAAAAGTCTATGGGATTTAACATTGGAAAAATCTTATTAGCTAGCTAGCTAATAGTTAGCCAGTAACATAAAACAACGTTATTGCCGCATGTTTTTCTCTATGATTGGTGGACACTCATCCTTTAAATTTTAGTTTTTCTTAATCTCTGACCCTTCCCCTTACATTTTCCATAATTTGAAACATTTCTGTCGCATTGGGATTTATCCTCAACATACCAAAATAAGCTTTCAGTTGCTTCAGTTAACGGCTAGTGAGCCGCCTTATTATCATTAACAATCAATTTTTTAACAATCGGATGTCTATAATGGGATGATCTACTGTTACTTGGCGGCGACACACTAGCATGTGTCTAGTTAAACCATCTAATCTACATTTTTCAACAAACATGGCCTCCAAATGGAAAAGAAAAATTCTGTGGCGTTTTGACAAAGGGGCACAAGTCCATTTTTAGCATTGTTAAGGTTAGTCCAAAAATGGCTTGTCTATACATTCTCTTTGCTTTGACATAGAGAGGTTAGTCCACTCTAGCATTTTCTAGCATATTTAACTCCATTTTTTTACTACATTTGGTTAAACTAGGTGTATAGGTTTTTCAGTTGAATAGTGTAGTTAAAGAAATACTAAATCCTCACTTTTCCAATTTTTTTAATGATAGCTAAGAACCTAAAAACCCCTTCAAAACTTATAAACTGTCGCTTGCCTTCTTACTTACGTTGTAATAAATTAAAATAACTGTGTTTTTTAGACACCCAACCAAACGTAACACTACGAGAGCTCGCGGCTAAGGAGGTTTCGTGACGCAGTGCGACGTCAAAACATTTAAGGGAAATGGGGAGTGCATCCCTTCCCATCGTGCAGCACGCGTGACCTAGTCTCTGCATGTAAACAAACATCAGTAATTATGGGTACTCTAGAGTGTAGTACTACGTTACGGCCTGACAGCTTTTTACATCAACTACATCGTTGTTTACTTAGTCGTCTGCTTTGCACACTTTTGCATTCTGGAATGAAAATTCAATGAATGCAAAATGAATTCAGGAATGCAGAAGTGTGCAAAGCAGACGACGAAGTAAACAACGTAGTAAACAACGATGTAGTTGAAGTAGAAAGCAGAAAAATCCTCGAGACCTGATGAAGATATCTGGGTGGTATCGAAAATTTGGACTGGACAGAGAGTGAGTCCGTGTTGTGATGTTTAGCGAATTTTGTAGTGTTTTTATAACGGATCGATCTTTTCACAGTATGAATTGCAGCGATGTTTTTCGGATAACTATTTGGTAAAATATCGGTTTTTGCGATATTTACGCCAAAACCTGGCCGTTTTTGATGTTCCAATACACCACCCGAACCGTTTTTTCGAGAGCTTTCCAATGGTATTAATTTCAGAGTTTTAGACGTTCTCAAATTAACAAAAACAGGTTCCAAAAAATGCACTTTACTGCAAGAAGCTTGCTCAGAGATTTGAGATAGAGCATTTTTCATCAAATTTTATTTTTGAATACGGAAGAAACATTAACTTTACAGCGAGTAAAGCACCGACATATCAGTGAAGCAGCATCGGACGATATCGGATCGGTGAACGTTGGTTTCGGCCGAGCCTTAGTAATCGGTACGGCTGTATCGAACTGAACATGGCCAAACAGAGAAGTTCAGTTCGGTCATTCAAACAAAAAATAACTGAACCGAACCTATTTCCACTTCTAATTGAACGATTTTGATGTTTAAATACACCAGTCTGAAGGTTTTTTTTCCCAGCTTACTGATGGTCCAAACCACAAGTTCCTAGCTCTAATCGTTCAGAAGTTATGAGAGAAAATGTAAAGGTGGAGATTTCTTTATGCTTAAACAGAATTTCCACATCTGTGCACTTACAAGTCCTTCTGAACATACCTGTATTTGTTCAGAAACTTGTACTTTGATGATAAATATACGAATCTTTGTGAACTGAGCCATTTTAAATTTTATTTTAAAGGTTGTTGGTTTGGCACACTTTTGTTTGGTTTGGAAGTGTTCGGTGCTTGGTAAGAGAGGTATCGACGGAACCTTGGATGAAAGTCGTCCCCCGTAGAATCATGCCCGTTTAGTTTTGTTGAACCAAGACAATTCGCCTTATATTCGAGCCGCTTTACAATCAAGCCAGTATGGTATTTCAAAAATTTCGAAAAACGGGAACTACTTTTTTGGAATCAGAATTAGATTTTTGGATCTAGAAAAGTGGTCTCTATGTGCACTTCTTCTTTCACTAAAACCTTTTTAAAAATATTGGACTTGGCTCTTAGCATGTAAAAATTATGTTCTTGATAACGATGTCTGTGCCCAAGAATTTTACGAATCATATTGCTGTCGGTTTGGTAATGGTATCAATGCCGCCTAATTTAACATAGACTTACGTAATTCATGACTGTTTCTCACCTGTTTTGGAGTCGAAATGGTTGCTATGGGAACTGGTATCCAACCTTGTGCAGTTTCCCCCGTGACACGTCCAATCTGACCATAGTCACTACGGCCCCAAGAATATAAACTGCCTTGGTCTGGAGATCAAAAGAACAAAATATACATTAAAGGTTAAAATCACCAGAAATAAGGTCACAATGCGTGAAACATATTGTAAATGCATGCACGACAGAGGCCTTCAACCAAAAAATGCAGAAAATTTATTTAGGCTGCCAAAAAAAAAATTTGTGCTTCTCAGGCCCCTTTCAAGGGGACAATAGTGTACATGTCTAATATTAAGTTGTGTCCAACTTTTAGTCTTAAGCTGCTCTACATTTGCGTAGTCACCTACTTTGTTTTTATTGCAAAGTGTTTGCATTTTAAAATACAAAAAATGTTATTTAAAAAAATAATTGCCAAGGAACAACTTTTAGATTATGAAAAAAATTTTTTTTTTAAATCGCCTGTCACCGGATCACTTTTGTAAATTCAGAAAATGCTCGAGAATCAAAGAATTTTTTTATGGCCTTATAAAAAATTCCTCAGAGCTCTTGACTGAATTTCCCAACAATAAAATTCATAATCGTTACGTACAATTTCACAAACAGAATATCAGTCAATCAATATTTAGAGAATGAGCGTAATGAATTTTGAATTTCACCGATCTCAGTGTCGATGCAGCCATTTTGGCGAGTTCAAGATGAATTTCCTAAGACTAACACCCTTAACGAAAAAATTAAACGTACAAGCAGTAGTAGTAGCATAAGTGTATGTACCAAGCCACTTCCGGTCACGTGATCACCGCCACCATCTTGGATTATGACGTCACTTCCGGTTTTTGACGCAATTTCCGGTTTTTTGACGTCATTTCTGGCCGAAGAAGATATACGTACTAAGCCACCAGAAATGCCACCATATTGGATCCGCCATATTGGATCTATGACGTCACAAACTGGAAATGACGTCACATTTTTATGCCTTTACCCTCATTTACCCCCCCTTACTCCTTTTACCCTTCTTTACCCCTCTTACATATTGAAAACACATACAGAAAACCTACGAAAGTACTCGAAGGTATTAGACATCCTCCTCAGGAATTCACTTCACCAAAGAGAAACAGTCAATAAATAATAAATCGTTACGTCGTTCTTTTTGCGTCTAACGGTTTGCAGTTGGCTTACATACATTATGTTCCTTTAAGCTCACTGACTCAAGACGGACAACCACTTTCCCACATAATTAGCATTGAAAGCGAAGCCATGAGTCATGAACTAACGGAAGGAAAAAAAAAAAAAAAAAGGAAAAACAAAACTTTGGCTGCAAACAAAACCAGTTCGTGTTTGTATAATTAACCTTAGCCAGTAGGAATATCGAATAACGTGCTTACAATAATAGATCAGCTATAATTACATCATAGACGCATAGTGTGAAGTCCAGTGAGAAGGACGACCAGAGTGGTTATTTATGTCAAAAAACCAGTTCTTGTCTATGCAGTCAACATTGCATGGTAGCATTAATGTCTAATACGTTCGTAAAAAAATCAAGTTGAAAAGAAAGAAAAAAACAGTTCAATTTCGTAATTAATAGCGAACTTACTAGGGAAGTGTGAATAAATTTCTAAGTCCCACCTTACGAAAAAAATTGGGCATGACCTTCCCCTATTTTCCCCTAATTGGCTTCACTCGTTAGGAAGGAATGATTTAATTCCTTCCTAACAGAAGCTAGATAGGCTGTGTTTTCGCGTGGGCAATGTGTTTATGTAGAGGAAGGGAGCGAATTCACCAACTTCTAAAAGGTGGTGACAACCCTTCTGGACCATTTAGACATTTTTAACATTTAGGAAAGTACAAAAAAATGGTCCAGGCACGCAATTAAGAAACATGTCATTACAATTTTGAAGATAAAAAGCAAATTTTGTGCAAATTTTGAAAATACATAAATTTTGTAGTAAAGTTAAATTTACTGCATTTGTGTATGTAAAAACTAGTGCGAATTGCGAGGAGGGTGTGGGAACTGCAGGACAATTAAACTCCCATGATTCTGTGCTGTACCAGTCATGTTGTGTAATTGATTATTTCAAATAAGCAGAGATAGCACAAAAGAAAAATTCGTATACAAAGTAGTCATGGATTGTTCTATCCTTGCTTATTGAGATAACAAACAAGTTAATCACATGAATGAAAATTAGACACATTCTTCGTCTTGGTACAGTTCACATATAAAACTTTATTTTATTTTAAAATTTCAAAAAAATGTTTAAAAAATTCAAAAATTTTCAAAAAAAAACTTCTTAGACTTTTTCATTTTTCTCCATCCTTCAGTCGTTTTGTAATCTAAGAAACAAAAAATCAAATTAATTACTAAGAATAAAAATAATCAAAAGACGAACGAACACATTACATTCGATACAAAACAAAATAAAAGGACTTACAACAACATACCAAACGTATAAGATCGAAAAGAATTTCCAGTGCTTATTTCTAAAACAAAACAAAAAAAAGAATTCAAAATCAACATGAAATAAACAAAATTAAATCACATCAATCGAATGTTATAAATACTTATATTGAATCTCCCCACTGGTTGGGACAGGTTTTAGATTTTGTTTAGTAGTATGTAGTACTGAGGAGGAAAAACGAGGTCTTCCTCGTTACCTCAGGAGGTGGTGGAAACGTATAACTTGTTTCATCCATAACCTCATGTTCAAGTTTAATTGGGGGTGGCGGGAGGACGAAAGATGGTTCTCTGGTTACAAGTGGACCCCTAGTTTGTTCTTTAGACACTGGTGGACCCCTAGAAGAAAGTGGGGGGTGGTCGTGTCCTATGAATTTCTACCACAGGTATCTCATACCCATCACCCGATGGAGGAACAGGTGCGTAGCCACCCGTTGATGGTGAGGGGTTGACTCCAGTCCTCCACGGAGCCAAACCGTTCAATACAACGAATGCCAAAATGGCACATAATACTCCAAACACAGCAGCGAGCACAATATTAACCATTATAAACCTCATCATGGCTAACTGCAGTATGACTAACTCTCAAACCGAGCCAAATGCTAGTCTTATTGTTTTAGATTCCTTCACCAAACCCCACCAATCACAAATCGTGTGAACTAAAATGGTCCTGAATGAACTTTGTGAAGCCAACTACGTCACTAGTTATCATAACAGGACTTGGACAAAACAAAAAAAAATGTCACTTACTGTATTCACGCCCCACACATCACACAGATGCCACACTGATGGCACGCCAGGGGTGAAACAAATTCGACTACATCCCCGACGATGTGAAGCCCCATTGGAAGCACTATGTGACACTAGATAGAAACCAACGAACAACAACAAAAAAGTCATATGTATAAACTTTAAAACGGAAAAACAAATAACGTAAATAAAACGAAAATTAAGACAACCAAATAGTACCCAAGTGCATATGATCGTATGCCTGATGGCGAATACGGTTTGTCCTGCTAGAGACGTGTCAAATTGAAAAAAAAAAAAGGAGAAATTTCCATAAAAATACCTCAACCACGTCCCAAAGCGTTTGGGGCATTACCACCCCCTCATCGGGGATAAAACATA
>JAHWFP010168823.1:10591-45751 GCA_023313725.1 Lithobius niger
CAAACTCCGTAAATGAGAGTTTGCATAATGGAGGATATGTTGGCATGACCACGTTGTCACCTCAGCAGTCAGTTCGTAAATTAGAGAAAAGCTGACCGATTTCTCTAATAAACTAGTTGCCAAGGGGCATACTTGACTCGACCACTTTCCCAATTCAACGAAGGACGCACGTCGTAGCTGAAACGAGGCCAACCAATTGTGGTTAATTCTCGAGGTTAATCCCGCCTCCTACCTAAGTCACAAGCGGGAAAAATTACCAGTTAGTTAAAAGTCAAGGATAACTATCCCTATCTGCGACGTCAGAAGCGTAGTACCTTGGATAGAATGACCACAATTAGCATATTTTGGCCAGGTATAAAACCCGTCAGATCCGAGCAAAATTTGTCACAAACAAAACATCAAAAGGGTACTCCAGATCTTCTTCACAGCTCTCGAGGTAAGCCAAAACACTATTCCACTTTCTCTAGTTAATATTTATTTTAAACCTAACCTAAATCAGTACTAGAATCTGACATCAGTGAAAAGGAACGAAAGACTATTTTGTACTGCGAAAGGTTCATTTTACAACAAGAGCTGAAAAATGAGGCGCTAGACACTCCCATCTTCGTCGTGACTAAAGAAATTAAGCGGTTGCAGTGTGTCTCACCTGGCACAGTATTTTTTGTCAAAGGAGACAAAAAATTAAAGGAATATTTAGAGAAAAAGTGCAACAGTGCAAAAGTGCAAAGGTGCAAAGTGCAAAAGTGCAAAGTGCGAGGAACTACCCACTAACACCCCAATGGCTCCCTCTCACTGTGAAATGGACAGGTACCATTTCTGCTTTAATCACGTAGCCGCAGCTTGTAGCTTTTTCAAAGCTAAATTTTATTACAAATTTATTTCACGTAAATTTCAAAATTTCCAACCCATATTTAATACCTCTCACCCAGTCATCAGAACGCACAACGACGACCATGGACCAACACGTCTCTTCACCCGTCTCTCCACGGACAGCTGCGCAACCCAACGACGAGAGAGCAGTTCCCACCGCCCAGCCACCACGACCTGCCGACTCCACCGTCCAGTCATCTCAACCGGTCGACTCCGTTGCCAGCCAACAACTGAACGCCGTCCTACAGCCGCCTACGCCGGCCGGGGAAAACAAGTGCCGTCCCACACGTTGGCTCAAGCGTAGGAAACTCGCACATAAGCAACCCAAGGTAGGGAAATTATACCATTGTTACGCCATTGTGAAACAATCCGCTCACGGACATAGATAAAGGGATGATGTTTAATTGCCTGTCAATATTCAAACACGAATTTGATTTGCAAGGATTTTGCGTCGGTTCAACAACTGACGCGATTAACTTATTTGCATTTTTCAAGACCAGTGAACTTGTATGTGGTGTTAGGACTAATGGCCACGGAATCAGTGAATCCAACTCACAAGATCGCGCCGCTGTCTACCAAAACTAAGCAAAAGAACTATATGGTGAACATTTATGAAAACAATCCTCATCCACTCGAAATGTTGCAGACCGCTGACCGTCATTTAGTGCCTTTTGACCTGCTCTTACCGAACTTTCTCGCAAAATAAGCAAACGTTCCATTGGATTTAAGCGACGCCTTTTTAGTAAAGTATGCCGCAAACTTCCCTTACGTTGCGGCTCAAATCGCGAATGTAGAAGCGATTTTGAAACGAGATTGAAATGTAACTAAGTTGCTTAAATAAAAAAAAAATATTTAATTATCACTTACTTCTTTTTGACGCAGTACCAAAAGTGTTCCAGTTACTCCAAACTAGCAAATTTTTGAATGCCTATACTGGCATTCTTCCTCAGGCTTGGGCAATGAGACGCGCACACGCACCAACTGTCCTACTTACACACCTTCCACAAGGGTGTGAGGTGGGACAATTGGTGTGTGTGCATCTCATTGCCCAAGCCTGAGGAAGAATGCCAGTATAGGCATTCGAAAATTTGCTAGTTTGGAGTAACTGGAATTGATACTACGCTAAAAAGAAGTAAATGATAATGAATGAAAACCGAAGTAAATCATCCGTACCATCGGTATTTGAAGAAAAATATTTGAGATGTAAAATACTATTTATTATTTATCTATTTATTTCCTAAACACCACCACCACTCTCTATTCCATGTACAAACCTAAGAAAAATTTACTATACAGTTCAAATTTTTTTTCGTTATAGGTACACTCCCTCCCTCTATAAAAAGCCAGCCAACCCTTACCGATCCCTCAAAACCAGCCATGAATCTGTCCCTAAAGCATCCCAGTAATCATATAGTTGTCGGCCCTTCTGGAATTGGAAAAACTGAATTAGTTTGTAAATTAATTTTAAATGTTGAAGAAGTGTTCAATCCCGTCCCGACATCCATAACTATTTGCTACGGAGCTTGTAAAACTGCTTACGAAACTTTACAATCCAAGCAAACCAAGCAAACTTCCAATAACCTTTATACAGGGATTCGACAAAGACATTTACGAAAGTGTGCCTTCAGGTGCATTGCTTTGCCTGGACGACCTCGAGCATACTGTAAAAATGGAATTGCTAAACGACGCCTGGGTTAAACGGGGACACCACCGTAATTTAACTCAAATATATATAAGCCATAACTTGTATCAGACAAATTTACGTACAGTCAATTTAAATACGCATTATTTTTTTTCTGTTCAATAACGTACGTGACGTTTCTCCATTACGCCACCTAGCGGTTCAAATGGGATACGCACCAGCCTTTTTAGTTAGCATATATAAGGCAGCTGCAACGGACAGTCGAGGCTATTTGTTCATTGATCTTCGACCCGACAGGCCGGACCATTTACGTTTCAGAGGTGATTTGTTCAAAACACTTATTGTTTACATGCCCAAAAAATGTCTAAGCAGCGAGTCAAAGACTATCTACCTGTGTTAGCTCTGCTTTCGTCCCGTAAAGTCAAGCCACACGTGACAAAAACTCTAATAGCTTGCGCAAATATCCAAGATTTAATTTGCTCCGTCGCCCTTAATATTCTCAGAGGAAATTTCCTGTTAAATCAAGCTCAAAGTCCAAACTGAGGAGATACGAGAAAACTCTGCTCGCAATTTCGACAAAAAACTGTTCACGAGCCAAGAAAACTAAAAACATTACTAAACTCCAAACAGGTGGTTTTTTCCCATTATTGGCACCGCTCCTGGGCGCCGTCGCAGCACCTTTAATAGACGCGGTGAGCGGAATATTTGCCAGATAAACAAAACTAACCTAAACGAACTATGTTTCGTCGCATGAGACTAGTGCCTATCACGGACGAGTCTCCCACGCTCGCTGCGGCTACGATGGATGGACCACCAATCGTCGCTCCAGGCCCCAATGTCTTGACCAAATCGCCGTACGTCAGTCCACTAGGAAATCTCGACGTCGCCATGCGCGAGGTTTTAGCCAATAGAGACATTGAAGATTTTTCCAAAGCAAAACTGTACACCCAGACTCTGCAACGTTTTCTGGATGTTAACGAGAAATACGTGACGGGGCCTTTACACGTGTTGAAGTCCTCTATTGAAGGGGCGACCACGTGAACTGGCGCACCCTCCACTCAGCCGGCATCACCATCTCCGAGCTCAACTTCAGCACTCCACCAAGTACTTCGCCCGTGGACGGCGCCCACCTGCCCAGGGGCTGTTACGGGGGCGCGTAGCGCGCCGGGGGGAGGGGGGGGGGGGTTTAGCACAGCAGCAGCAGCAGCGAGCGTGGCAGGGCCGCAAACATCTGTGTTCGATTGGAGCGATATGGATGAAGGAGCTAAGGCCGACGTTGATAGTAGTGGGGAAAAGTTCTCGTTGCTGCTCTCCCTTACGACGAACCTACTAAAAGGATCCTAGTGTTTTTTGGGTACCGGACAAATACAGAGGTCGTTCAAGAAAATTTTTAGAAGAAGTCAAAGTGCTTTACGACCCGATGGTCTACCTATACCCGGTTCGAACGTAGTTCAGCTGATTCACGGTCGATTTTCTGATAATAAATCCTTCAGGGAGAAGATGAGCTTACAACCTGGATCGTACGTTTCCGGTTTAATTCCAAGGAAGAGTTATTTACATAGGTCCTCTGGTATAATATTACCTACGCCTCCTCCCCTCGCCAGCTCATTACATACTTCCAACAAACGATGAATCAACAGCCCGACGCATCGTCGGCGGGCGCAGCGTTGAAAGTAAAAAGAGGCAATCGTCGTGGTCGAGCGAGATTTTTAATGACATACTAAACACCCATTATTACGATCCGAAGAGTTCCGGTAGCCTGGGGGTAGCGAGACGCCTTCATAAGCATGCCTCACTCGTCGATCGAAGGATTACGCTCGCTTTTGTTAACGATGGCTAGAATTCCAGGACACGTATACTTTATTTAAGCCATCGACCGGGAAGTTTACACGAAACCGAATCAGGTTGAAGAACGTGAAATACAATTTCGGCCGATTTATCTGACGTGACTAATCTCACGGCTTATAATGACAACTATAACTTTTTATTGGTCGTAATTAATGCCTTCTCGAAGTACCTGTGGGTTCGTCCTATTAAAAGAAAAGATGCAATTTCAGTTTGAACAGCATTACGTGATATTTTACTCGATCCACGTTCCTCGAACGTTGAGTTTTTTACCAGCGATTCCGGGAGTGAGTTCCAAAACAGAGCCGTAGGACAGCTGTTACGCCAGCACAACATCAAACAGTATACTACACGCAACGAAGACATTAAATCGAGGATCAGCGAACGAGTGATACATACGGTACATGGATGAATTTCGCATTATTTGCATAAAAACAATACCTTGAGGTTCATCGACGTACTTCAAGACATTGTTAGATCCTACAACAATAGTTATCATCGCAGCATTAAAATGAAGCCCACTCAGGTTAGCGATGCTAATACTGGTCAAGTTTTCGTTAATCTTTACGGTGGTGGGTTCCGAACCGGCGATCCGGTGAGACTGGCTTTGAAAACGCACATTTTCACTCGTGGGTACCATCGAAAATGGACTGAAGAAGTTGCCCTAGTGAGTGGGAGAAACGTCAAACATCCCATTACAACGTATACTGTTAAAGACTGGTTCAGCGAGCCGATTATCGGTACTTTTTACAGTAAAGAATTACAAAAAGTAGCCGAGCCTACATCTTATAAAATAGAAACTGTGCTGAGAACACGCAAGAAACGAGGAGGTGGGACCAAGTATTTGGTTAAATGGCTCGGCTGTCCAAGCTCTTTTAACAGTTGGATTTCTGACCTAGAGAGGTTAAGATGAGTGAGGATATAATTTTAACCTCCCCAGTAATTCTCCTATGGGTATATTTCCGCATAATATGCTTCAAAAATACATCACAGGATTGTCAACACCTGTAAATCTGTCCCGTGACTAAGAAGTGGCTTGGTGCGTAATTTTGTTTCCAAATAACATAAATTAAGATTCTGCAATTATTTTAAAAAGTGCTGACGAGGAAGCTCGGCTCTTGGAGTACAGCTTTACGGAAAGGAAGGATGGACGGAGGCCATCTGAGTCCTATCGAAAGTACTGCAATTTTACCTTCTACTAAGGGCACGAAACGATACTCTAGTTACAAGGAAATAATGCACCGTATCAATCTCGACATTCAAGACCTAAAAAAAAGCAATTACCCGACGGCAATCATATGAAGACTTCCGAGGATCCACGCATCTTGTACGACGAAAGTACACATACGTTTAATATTCGTAATTACGAAGGCGAAGAAACGTACGTTAGGCTTTATTTGGGACCTAAATTAGGTTCTTGTTTTGGCTTCCCAAAATTTTAAATGCTTCCAGATGTTGTGGAGCACTCAGTTGAAACTTTGGTACCAGTCATGGAAACAACTAATACTCCTGTAGACTGTATATACGACTACACGTGTATACCGATCTAATTCAAGCTAATCACGTGGGGGACTACAAAGTGCCCTTACTGAGAATCGTACCGGTTCGTAGTCAACCGGGGGAAGTTTGTAGCATTGTGTTTAATAGGTTGTACTATTTTCCTATTCAAAAAGAAAGTTTTCAATTTGTTGAAATTTTGTTAGCTGATGATTCTGGGAGGCCTATAGAATTTGGTGATTATGGGAGGACGGTGGTTGTCTTACACCTTCGCAAAAAAAAGCCTTTCGTAGACTATAAGTAAGCTCGCATTACCCCCCCCCCCCTCCCCCACACATATCAATCGTACATCATGAGAGGCACGTGTCCTTACACGCAGTACTACCAAGTCCAGGCGGGTGGGGGTATACCCGTGTACTACGGACGATATGGAGCACAGAGTGGAAACGAATTAGGGTCGATCTTGTCTAGCTTGGGAAGAATGGCTATGCCATTTTTAAAGGGGATAGGCAGTTTTCTAGGACGAACGGCTCTCTCTACTGGCGTCGGTATAGGCTCCGACGTGCGGGGAGGCAAGTCGTGAAAAGATGCTTCACGTGACAGGTTTACAGAAGCTGAACGTGACGTCATGAGCGAAGTTGGAAGAAGATTGCAGCAACGAGGGAGTGGACGTAAAAGAAAAGCTTCAAAAACTAAAACTAAGTGTTGTAAAACACAAAGAAAGAAAGCGTCGAAGCCTAAAACCGTTCTCGATTAAGCCTGCCTGTATAACTGCCTGTCCTTCACCCTTCAGTGTCATTTTACGTCAGGTGGGTCAGTATGGCGTACCTTCACCCAAATTCGTGCGAGTGTCTGCTGAATAATTTAGATTTGTTCAGCGTCAGCCCCGTTCAGTTATCGGTTCAAAAAAACTAAAATGGTAGAGTATCGACCGGTAGCGACTATAGGTGCTAATCAAGTAATCGATTTTTTGGTTCCAGGATCCAACGATTACATCAATATATCACAAACGTTAATTTACATGCGTGTAAAAGTTGTAAAATCGAGCGATGGTTCGGCCTATACAGCGGACGAAAGTAAACTGATGGGACCCGTCGATTTGTTGTTGCACGGACTTTTTTCTCAAGTTGACATCAGTCTGAACAGAAACTGGCTACTGGTACCAACGACCATTATGGATACAAAGCATTTATGAAGACTTTTAAGTTACGGTAGTGAAGCAAAACAAACGCAGATGGAATTCTCACTTTTTGCACCCTATACCACGCGACAGGACAGGACGGCAGGTGGAGCTGAGGTCGATCTCATAGGACGAGTCAGCCACGATTTAGTAAGCCAGTCATGACTTCTGCTAAATAATACAGAACTGAAATTCAGATTCGTACCTCAACGAGCCGAATTCTGCATGTATTTGAGCCGCCGCTGGTGTACCGCCACCCTCTCACCCGTCAACGTTCCATTATATGCAGCCCTCTATATTCGCACGGTTACCCCTCCCCCTCTATTCTACTAGCTCACGCCAGAACACTCAGTACAGTTTCCTCGGCAAAATATCTTTACAGAAAAACTGATTTTAAGAGTCACACTTTATTGCGAGGTACACGCAACGCAACGATCAACAATATTTTCAATGGAGACGTTCCGAGTCGAGTTACAATGGGATTAGTTAAACACGCAGCCTGCTTCAATGGGGTTTATTCAAACGACCCATTTTTCTTCGAACATTTTGGTTTGACTTCAATAGCGTTGTCGGTCGACGGCGTAATGCACAACTCGAAACCTCTAACTTGTGACTTTGACAATAATAAATATGTGCAAGCTTACATGTCGCTGTACGAAGGACTAGGAATACAGCACCACAATACTGGCGTGGCCATTTCTTACGCCGATTTCAAGTCGACCGGTAAGACATTGTTTTGCTTCGATTTGGCGGCCGACTCAAATTCCAACGATCCTACTCATGTGTTAGTTAACAATGGCATCGTTCGTGTCGACTTGAAGTTTTCGTCGGACTTGGCTCAAAACGTCATAGTTGTGTTTCTGGGTGAGAAACAAGCTTTGTTGGAAATTGACGAAAAACGAAACGTATTCTCTACAGAATAAATACGAAACAAATAGACGATATATTGTGTCCGTTGTATAGTGATTTTCAAGGGATGTTCCCTTCTAATCATACTCCGGAAGGGAAGGGTTGGTCCATTATTAATCTCGACAAATGCGACAAGCCGGCAGTCATTGGGTGGTTTTGGGTGACTGCGAGTACTTTGATAGTTTTGGATTGTTACCTCTTACAAGTACTTTGCTCGAACATTTAAAGAAGAGGTGGAATGGAGATAAGTGGTGGTACAATACTGTAAAGCTCCAAGAATTTAACACGAAAACGTGTGGTCATTTTTGTATTTATTACATCTTAAAATGTTGCGAAGGGGCTTCCCCCTCTTCAAATTATTAATTTTTTAAGTAGTTAACCAGACGTACAAAAATTTGTTTACAATTATGTCTATAAACTAGCAGTGTAATTGTTATTTATGATTATGTGAAATAAACTTGTATAATTTTTATTTATTGAGTATTTTTCTTTTTTATCCTCCAGGTGTACTGATGTTCACGTGTGGGCATTGCGGGCGGACGTACGGGACGAGGGTGCTCTTGACACGTCGCACGAGGGCCTTCCACAACCGTAATCACGTTTGTGATGTGTGTCATTAGGTCCTTCGCGAACGACATCAACCTAAGACGACACTCCAGGCTACACCTCGTTACGTGCCTAGTCTGCTGGCATACATTCCCGACGCACGATGCTTTCCTACATCACAGCATCGAGGCTCACACCACCCGACCACCGGAGCCACCTGTGTTCAAGGAAGAGGCGTCGGCGTTTAAGTCATACTTCAAAAGGATTGCGTACACGTTGTCCAGCGCTATGCGTGACGTACGTGACTATTTGGAGAATGTGAGACGACACCTTTTGACTTTGTTCTCCTCTCTACTCGAACAGATGGGGCAACTTAAATTTCCGCTCTGCATCAGTGTTGTTTTGGAAAAAATAAGTTTTGATGGAGAAACTGCACGCATGACCATCTATTGTGCAGTGGTGCGCGTCAACTGTTGTCTTCAGAATTTGTAGAGGAAGAGTTAATTGCTGCCATTGGTAAAATTCTAGATCAATTGGACAGCTTTCAGAAACATGGTTCGGGTTGGGTTGTTTTTAGGATCGACGGTTGTGATGTCCCTGTGGGAAGGTATGTACCTTTAAGCGGCGGGTGTGGAAATGTAGTACTTGACAAATTTTTGAATGATAAACGTGCTGTAGTGAACGTTTTGTGCGATTACAACAAGTGTTTCATGTACAGTATCTTAGCTGCTTTCTACCCTGTAGAAAATCACATCAATAGAGTAAGCCATTATCGTACATATGTCAAATGGCTGGATTTTAGCGAGCTTTCCTTTCCTACACCTATAAGTGAGATTGCAAAACTTGAATCACGGAATAACTTGTGCATTTTATTGTATGGGTACGAAGACAAAAATGTCTTTCCGATTTATTTATTGTTGGTTATTTCGCCCTTGTTATTGTTGGTTAACAGTAATCAATACTGTTGGATTAAGAATTTCAATAGGTTGGTGCATACAAACGATAAGAAATATGTATGTCACTATTGTTTCTCGTACTTCCGTTCCGACGCTGCTTTGGTTGATCACCTTAGATTGTGCAGAACTTTTGAACCTCAACAAATCAAAATTCCTACTGAGAAACCGTACAAGGACTTTACGAGGTACGACAACAATTACCAGTTCCGTACGTGATGTATCTAGATTTTGAATCGATACTTTTTAAAATAAGTTCGTGTAAGCCAGATTCTTCGTCCGCTTTTACTCACAAAACGAGTTTACACCAACCGAGTGGTTATTCTCACGTTGTGGTTGCGCACGAAGGTAGTGTTTACGCTCATAGGGTATTTCGAGGTGAACATCGCATGGAGACTTTTTTACTCATTTGGAAGTGGTTTATGATGAAATTGAAGAGATTAAAGGCTGAATGCTGCCTTTGGTACCTGAAAATACTTGGTTGTTAGATTATGCTAGCGCAACTCACTGTCATATTTGCGGTAATTTGTTCGCTGCTGGTGACATCAGGGTAAGTGTCCAGTCATTTCAGCGGTAAATATAGAGGTGCAGCTCACAATGCGTGTAATTTACAGTATAGGTTTAAAAGCTTTTTACCCATATTCTGTCATAATTTAAGATGCTACGACGGGCATCTCATTGTAAGAAGTTTGTCGGATTTTAAAGATACGGACATTTCCGTCATTCCACAAATACTGAAAGGTTCACCTCGAATCAAGTTGGAAATTACAGGATTTTAGACAGTTTTCAATTCTTGTCTGCTTCATTGAGTACTTTGGTTGGAAACTTAACCGATTTTCATATATTGAGGAAAATCTTTCCTGAAACTCACGCTTTGTTGACCAGGAAGGGTGTATATCCTTATACCTATTGTGACTCATTTTCGAAATTTAATGAGACTCAACTACCGCCCAAAGAAGCTTTTGATTCAGAATTAACTAATACGCATATTAGCGACGACGAGTATTGGTACGCTGGTACAGTTTGTAGGGAAACAAATTGTAAGACTTTGGGTCAGTATCACGACATGTACGTTTTGGCCGATGCAGCACTTTTGGCCGATGTGTTCGAACAATTTAGAGCTCTCATCCTGAAACAATACAATTTAGACCCTTGTCATTTTTTCACCCTCCCTGGTCCGAGTTGGGAAGCTGCGCTTAAAATTACAGGTGAGCGGTAAGAATTGTTGCAAGACGTAACAATGTACAATTACTTCACTGCAGCCATACGAGGTGGTGTTAGCATAATATCTAAACGGTGCGCCCGTGCCAATAATCCTTTGGTGTCAAATTACAATCCTGATGTTGAACGTAGTTACCTCGTGTACATTGATGCCAATAATTTGTACGGCTTTTGTTTGAGCATGTCATTGCCTTATTCGGGTTTTGTGTGGTTTACAGAAAGAGCGCTCGCTTCGCTCGATTTGAATTCTTTGCCTCCTTGTATAGTTAAGGTTGACATTCAGTATCCTGACAATTTACATGATTCCCAAAGTGACTATCCTTTGGCTCCCGAGCATGTGGTGATAACTGAAGATATGTTGTCTCCCTTTAACAGAAAACAGGCTGCTAAACAAGGCCCTTACGTTCAGGGTCGAAAGTTAGTTCCTCATTTGAATGAACGTAAGGAGTATATTTGTTATTACAAGAATTTGATGTATTACGTTTCGAAAGGGCTTAAAGTCACGAAAATTCATTTTGGCATTAAATTTACCGAGAAGGCTTGGTTGGCCCCCTACATTAATTTTAACAGCATGAAACGAAAGGAAGCAAAGGGTGAATTTGAGAGGTCTTTTTGAGAGGTCTTTGGCAAATAATTCAATTTTTGGGAAAGCCATTCAAAATTCAACTGGCCGACAAGGAAAGTTCGGTTTGAGCCTGGGGTCTCTTAGGATGGAGGTTAAAGCCGGGTGCTGAAACCGACCGATTTGGGGATATGAAGGCCTCGACTTGTGAAGGTCGTCGATTGGGTGGAGATCCCAGGGTGTGGGGGAGTCAGGCGAGTTTGAACCCGGATGGGGAGGAATACAGCGTAAAGCATCAGCCAGGACGTTGTCAGTGAGCTGCTTGAGTTGAGTGGCATTTTCAGATTCCAGGTTGCGAACCTTGGTGGTGAGCTTAGAAATTAATGTGTGTTGTTGGAAAATGGTGTCCTGGAGTTGAAGAAGGTACGGTTTTACTTTGAGAATGTTAGATTCATATTGGTTCCATGCACGAACATTGAGGTGTAATTTGTGGCGTAAGTTGACGAAAATTCTGTTATGGTCCACTTCAACAGCCTCTTCCACATCCGGCCATAGAGAGGCGAGTCATGTTGTGTTGGAGCCTTGGGAGTTTCTTGAGAAGCAGAAGACCGTGAGGGTGATAAAGAAACAATCGATGGAGATGTTGAAATGAGGCGAAGGGAGTTATTGTCATCGTCCTCGTCTCGACGTGGAGAGAGGGGAGTAGCAGGAATTTCCACGTCTGTGGTTAGTGGAACATCCGGATTGGTGATTTCCTCCATTAATGATGAAGAGAGTCTTCGAAAATCACAGGATATTTTGGAACGTCAGAGAAGGAGTGCCGATGTCTGAGTAAGGAGACTGAGAACTCACGGTACTGGCAGGAGTTGCGGACGAGACCGAAATTTGAACCAAAGACTGTTGTGATATGGGTGTGGAGGCAGCTTCTTTGTTGCCCTGAGTGGGTGGAATTGCAGCTGCTGTGGAGGCAGGGGATTGCATGGTTAGAGTTGAATCGGCTTTGAACTTTTTTTAAAGCGAGTTTGTGATCTAAGATCTGACGTTTGCGAGAGGAAGAGAGTAGCTGGCGATATGCGATAATTTGCCAGTCTTTAAGAGGGATGGTAACACAGATTGCACACGGACGTTCATAAAACTCATACTTACGGTGGTACCGGCAGACTTTGTGAGGATCGATTCGAAGAGGGTTGAAGAGACCCGAGCAGTGGCACTCACCGGGGTCATCGATGATGGGTTTACGACCAAAATAAATGTCTTCAGTGTACTGAAGGGTCTTGGGTTTTTTTTCGTACGTACCATCACGTAAGAAAGACGAGAAATCTTGCGAAGAGGCATGTGTGGCGGGTGCTAAAAAGTGTGCTGCAGGCACAACAAAGCCTAGGAAGGGAAGGCGGGGTATAAGTGGGGTATCCAGATGGCAAGTGAAGATCAGTGATGCATCCCTCCACGCGCGTGTCTTTGAAATCTAGAATTCGCGAACTTTGACAGTCGTGTAGTTTTCGGACGTTTTTGTGTTGACAAATTTTTGTTGACAAATTTTTTCTGAAGAAGGTGAACGGGGTGGAATCCCCGAAAATTCAAAGGAACTTGTGTGTGTGTTTCTGCCTGGTGGTGGTTGTGTGTGTTTTTTTGAAGTTATGGCGTAAAGCGGAAACGAGCAGGAGGTGGCGCACCTAGCGTCAGTGCCACGTACTAGATTTGAAGGGCGAAAGTGCGGCCTCGATAAGAGGAGCGGTGCCGGAGCTTTCGTACGATTCTTAGAAGCAGCCGAAGATGGTGTGGGGCGCCATGAGAGACGACCGGACGTAAGGTGTCGGGAGAGGGAGTCGTGGATGGCGGATGGTCGTCCATCGGAGGGAGATTAGTGGCTGAAAGATGAGGTAGGCATCCGTACGGAGATGTTGAGAACGGCTGCCAGGGGGAACAATCCTGGTTAATGTTGGTATTGCATCTCCTTCTTGAAGGGAAGATGGTGCATCCGGCGAGACGATCCCGGCGGAGGTAATGGCGAAGACGGCCGAAAGACAGAACTAAGAATAGGGCCAAAGTGATGGTGAGCAACCATGTTCTCGGGTGAGCTATGTAACGTTGACGACGGTCGAAAGGCGAGAAGACTGAAGTAGGTGGAGTAGACTTAGGACTTTCGGAGGGGCGAAGGATGAGAACAGCCCGATGAAAAAGAATCTTCTCCGGGGATGGGTTAAGACCGTTAACGAAGATGGTTGAAGATGGTCTGGGTCCATGAGAGATGAGAGCTAGCAGAGCCTAGGCCCTGGCACGAGCAGGAGTCTAGGCGGCAAGGGTGACGGCGTTTCTAAACAGCGTCGAGTGGCGAGGTGGAGAAGGTGAGAATCCATCGGTAGCGTCTCATGGACCGTCGGGAAGGGCAGAATCTAGAAGAAAAGGCGGCCGAAAGAGGTGAAGGGGTCCGGTAGACCGTTGAACAGTGGAAACAGGAGGGCCGACAATTGGCCGAAAGAGGGCAGTGGCGCGGCCGTGAAGAAGAACAGTGAACAGCCGAAAGAGGCGTCAGAGGACTGCGCCGCGAGCAGGTGGCGAACCAACACAGGGCGGTGAGCACACGGGAAGGGTCATGACGGCTTCCAGGGCAAATGAGGACGGTGGTTTGAGTCGGAAGTTGGCCGAGCTGACGGGAAGGGACACGAGGCTACCCGCCATGGGGTCCGTTGTGGAGCGGTTTTGCAGCAGTGGAGCGGCCGAGCGGGATCGGAGCCCACGTTGTCTTCGGGACCAGGCCGGTCGAAAGATAACAGCATACGGGTCTGGAGAAGTGCGGAAGGTGTGCCGGTGATCGGCGGAGCCCCGGCTGAGGAAGAAACTGGTACGGAAGGTGGGATGAACCCGGTTTATCACGGAGAAGGGCTCCATGCTGACTTCGGGTCCAATGCCGGGCAGCCAAATTGACGAGAGGGTCGGCCGAAAGAGAGTGTTTCTGGATGAACGGGAACAGTGCCGGCGATTGGCAATGCTACGACCACAGGCGGGGAGCCAGTACGGAAGGTGGAGTGGACCCGGGTTATCACGGGAAGAGGGCCACGTCGACTTCGAATCCAATGTCGGACAGCCATGTCGGGAGGGCCGGCCGAAAGAGAGGTCTCGGAAGGGTTGGCGGTTGGCAGACCTGAGACCACAGGCGGGGAGCCAGTACGGAAGGTGGAACGGACCCGGGTTATCACGGGAAGGGAGCCACGTTGACTTCGAATCCAACGTCGGGCGGCTATGACGGGATGGCCGGACGAAAGATAGAGATTGGAGGACAGGAGACACGGGAACAATGTCGGCGATTGGCAATCCTACTAGACGTCCAATTTTACGTTATTCGGCTGGCTAATGAAAAGATTCGGCCAGTTTCGGCTAACCAATCTTAGCTGACAATTTTTTTGGCCGCTGAAAGCTTAAGTCAGTTTCGGCGGCTATCGGCCTAGCCTACACTAATTTAGACAATTTCTACATTAAAATCGGAGCAATATAAAAATTTTTTAGAAGCTACAGCATTATTATGTAGCCTGTGCAGGTTTTAGTTTTACGCCACATCAAATATTAAGTATGCTACATCAACACAATTCTAACACATGAAATATGCTGCAAATCATAGCCTATACAGGCTGGTCCACAAAAACCCGATGACCCAAAATTTTTTAAGTCCAAGTTTTCTAGTTAGCACCTCTCAAACCAGAAGAGGACGGAAATAAACTCTAATGAAATGGGAAGATTTCTGTCCTCTCCTGGTTCTGAGGGGTGGTAACTAGGATAGGATCATTGGCTAAAGCTGGCAGGCAGCGAAGAGCGGATAGAGGCCGCATGCCCCAACCGGTCCTGTGTTATCGCTCGCTCAATTTCTTGAGTGCCAGGGGCGTAACAAAGTGTCTCTGGGCCCATAGACAAAATTTATGTTCTGACGAGCCCTTCCTCATTCTTATGTACTTCGTAATGCAAACAAGCAATAATATTTGATAAAAAAAATTATAAAAAAATACGTCTGTGTGGTATTTTTTAGCATATTTACTGTCGAATTATTTAAGCTTTGCTTAGTAGCTATATTATTACAATTGTTAAATGGGAACTTGGACTTGCTTGTGACATACTGCGCTTTGAACATGAAATTTACATACCGTAGTTAGTTCACTACTTGAGGCTCTGAAGGTTATACTTTCAGTGTGCTCTTCTCAATGCAAAAACTTCAGTGATGTTGCCCATGTCTTTATTTCGACGCCTGGGGGGGGGGGGCGAAATGCGGGGGCCCGTAAGCAATGCTTATCTAGCCTACCTCTACGTCACGCCACTGGTGAGTGGTAATTCATGCCAAGCGGAAGTTTTTACGTCCGATTCGCATTTCGAAAATTCAAGGTACAAATTCACACTGTTCCAAAAGTGAAACCGAATCCCAACTGAGTGTGATATTGAAGAAATTAAAAATTACTTTATGGCTAGCCTGTATATTTTTTGGCGGCGGCTGGTTAATGGCTAGCCAAACAATAATAATGCGAATATTCGGCTGACCTATTTCCGGCGGCATCTTCGGCTATCGGCGGCGGCTGAGGGGACTAAATCCTACGACCGAAGGCGGGGAGCCAGTTCTGATGGTGGAACAGACCCGGGTAATCACTGGAAGGGAGCCACGTTGACTTCGGATCGAATGCTGGGCCTGCAGGTCAGGAGGGCCGGCCGAAAGAGGGACCGTAGAGTCCGCGTGGATACGGGAAAGCAGGAAAGGTCCGGAACGACGACACAGATGTGGGGCGATCGAAAGACGAGCTGGGAGAAAGCTGACGGCCGAAACAACACAGGCTTGCAGGAGGCCGAGCTGGGGCCGCAGGGCAGCGATGTGGCGGAGAACAGGTGGAAGAAAACCTCGTCACCAAAAGGATCTGTGCAGGGCGGCGTGGGACCGGAGTAACGGACGAAAGACGATCGTCAGAAGGGAGGAGGCCATACGGCTTGAAGTCATCAGGCGGCGGGTGTGAAGAAGCATAGCCGAAAGACGACAGGACGGTGGGCGAGTCCGGGAATGCACCGAAGACCCGGCGGTAGGGAAATAAGAAATAAGAAATAAGAAAACGCCCGAAAGATGAAGGACCAACAGAACGAGCCGACATGGCGGCTTGAGACAAAGAGATGACGAGCCCGCGTAGCCGCCGCTCTTATATAGGGAGGACCACCCATGCGCATGCGTGGGGGGGGGGGGGGGTCAACTGAGGCGGCAATTGAAATCTCAAGCAACCAGCAGCATCACTGAGACAGCAATGCTAAAATTGATAGGTATAGTACTTTCACAGCAAAGAAATGCATTTTTTTTTACGTTATTTCCGGTTTGTGACGTCATATATACAATATGGCGGATCCAATATGGTGGCATTTCCGGTGGCTTAGTACGTACACCTTCTAAGGCCGGAAATGACGTCATAATCCAAGAGGGCGGCGGTGGTCACGTGACCGGAAGTGGCTTGGTACGTACACTTGTGCTACTACTAGCAGGTTTCTGTATACGTCTTATTTTGAAGAAGAAAACTAGGGATGTGCGGTTTTAATATTTTGGGTTCGATTCCATTTTGGGGGAGAACACCTCGATTTCGATTATTATTCTATTTCGAAATTCATTTTAATTCTTTTTCTATTTTAACCTATTTTGTTTTTTAATTTATATTTACCGTATAAGGACTAGCCTTTGAAAAAATTATCAAGTTTCTGTAATTACATTCCTGTAAAACTAGTGTTGCCCCATTACTTGCGAACTAAGCTTTGAATTGTGCGTTCATTTATTACACAAAAGTACATTTTGGTATTCACACAAAGTTAGAAAGCAAGTTTACGAATTCTAATTTTTATGTTAAATTTAATTTAATTGAATTTAATGAAAAATTTTCACAAAATCGAAAATAATGACTAGTTACTCCGTGGGGATCTCTTTAATCGGTGGGAATCTCGTTTTTGATTTGGACGGATTTGATTGGATTTCCACAACATAATAAAATCGAAAGTTTCGATTTTCGCGCAGTCCTTAGAAAAACTTTACAAAATGAGGACTAAACTTTTTCCTTTGTTTTCTAGTTTCGTTTTGTCTTTCTTGAAGACATACAATTATCATACCGCATAGATTGTTGGAGGAGTAGGCTACAATGACAGGAACGATCCAAGAATCAAACAGGTCCGAATGACTGGGGTGTTCCTGGCAGTTGGCCCTTGGTGTGAACCATTGATACCTTCTGTGATAGGGAAATATCCTGCCTGTCGCACTCGAGGCTAGCCCTCGTCCGTATGCACATATTAAACAATTCCGAAAGGTACATTCTACTTTAGCTCCAAACAATTTTTAAAGAAAGCAGCACTCGTGCAAATTTGCTGCACATTTTTGTAGCAGTGTTGAAAAGTGCTCTTGTACTACGTATACTATGGAAATCCGGGGAAAAAATGGCAATCAGTGTTTACTACGATTACTGTGGCGATTTGACGACATTATCAGACAAAATACGCAAAAACCACACGTACGAACATTAAAAGTCCACTTAAATTTTCAGGGATTACACACAGGATATGTGGTAGTCCTATCACCTTTTTCAGAAGTAAAAAACACACGAAGCACAAGAACAATTGTTGATCACATTTTGAAATTCGCGCTGCGAACACCGATTCATGGACTCGCACCTCACAGCCCTTGAATCCCTTGCTATCTGCCAGTTTAAAGAAAAGGGTGTGCCACTAATGAATATTTTTGGGCCTTCCTATCCCAACACTGACGCTTACTGAAGCTGGAGCTGAAGGAACAACTAGGCCAAAAGTGGAAAGCACAGATGCAGCAAAGGCATACTGTACAGATAAGTGGTTAACATCTCACATTTCAAAATATTGTCAACGAACGTTCTAGTGCTTTTAGTGGAAAGGAAAGTAAGTTTTGTCTGACCGAACCCGGACAACCACAATCCGGCAAAATCTGGTCTGGTTTTTCTAGTTCTAGTTAGTAATAACTCTAAGGATGTGTAAGTAGAATAATTTTAATTCGAGTCAAGCCGAGCCGAGTCTGCAACAGAAGAATTTAGTATCGAGCAGAGTTAGAGTATTTGGTGAAAACATTTTCTTGGCAAATAACTATTTACTAGTTAGTGCAATAACAACTAAGATGCTGCTTAATAGACTGTGTGGTCAACGTGTACAACTGGTTTTCCAGTTTTTAGGATATTACTTTAGAATGGTGTTATATCCATCCATGCTTTTAATTTGCACCACTGGAAAGCTCTCGTCGAGACGATGATTTTGGTATATTTGAACGTCAAAAAAGGTAAAAAATTGGCGAAGTTATCACATTTTCACCGGATTCGATTTTTCCAAATATGGATACAAGCATCGAGCAAAGTTCAAGCACAAGTTGCATACTCGGCTCGGCTCAAATTTTTCGAGTATCGCACATCACTAGTAATAAGAGTAAGTACCAACTATCACTAAAAAATTGAACATGTACTTCATGTCTATGCGGAGTATTAACCTACCTGTCACAGCCAACATGTGGGTCCACCCTGTAAGTGCTAATTTAATCTTCAACCCATTAAAAGCTTCTTTCTCAATCAAGCTTGGTGAAGAAATAGAACGGCAGAGCTCAGGGTCCCGAGCTAGCTGCCCATGGTTGTTGTCACCCCAAACAAATAAACGTCCAGTATCTGAAACAAGTAAAAAATACGACTACAATAAAACCATTACTGTTCCGAGATTAAGCTTTTTTACATGCAAGATGATTTAGCACGACCACTAATCGATTCTCTATGTAACAAACTTCTGAATAAGGAATTTTCCCCTACAGTTCACAATTATAAAACACTAAGCCTGTACCGAACGAGAATTTTTCAGCCGAACCGAACCAAACCGAACAAACCTTAAATAAGCCGAACACCGAACACTTCCGAACCGAACAAAAATGTACCAAACCAATCTATCTTAAACTAAAAGGTAGAAGAACTCAGTTCACAAAGATTCACCAAAGCACAAGCTTCTTAACAAATGTAGGTATTTTCACATGGACTTGTAAGTCCATAGATGTTTGAAAATCTGTTTAAACTTTAAAAAATCTCCACTACTTTTACATTTTCTCTTATAACTTCTGAACCGTTAGAGCTAGGAACTTGTGGCTTGGACCAATGGAAAGCTGGCGAAAAAACCTTCAAAATGGTGTATTCAAACATCAAAATCCGTCGATTAGAAGTGAAAATATGTTCGGTTTGGTAGTTTGCGTTTGAAAAGGCCGAACACCGAACCGAACCGAACACCCTCTGTTCGGCCAAGTTCGGTTCGGTTTGTTCGGTTCGGTACAGCCTTATAAAACACTATCAACGAAGATCTTGATGACGAGGCTTAGTATCAAAATGTTCACTGCAGTATCTTCAGCCATAGTTGATCCATGTTTATCACTTCTTTTCTCCCGTCAACTTGGAAGTCACGTAAGGGGTGGAGCAGTCAATACTGTAAATCAACCGTACAACGTGGGCATGATTTGGTCGCAATTTGTTACAAGTTAAAGATTTCCCCATCACACATTTAGCATCAATTTATGGGCGAGTGGTTGTTGGGGAGCTTGTCCGGTTCTAGGGCTTTGGCTAGGAGCGCGTGAAACCTCAGGTGGGGAGTTTGTGTTGGGGTCTGGGTATAGGAGTCAAAATCCCCTATTATTAAATGCTCCCTGCTTGGCTACTGAAGGAAACATGAGAGATGTGCGCTACTCAAAAAAATCAAGCCGAGTATGCAACTTTAATAAGAACTCAGCTCACTTCTTGCATTCAACTTGAAAAACTACATTCCAGCGAAACTAAGTTAACTAAGGCAGTACTGAACCGAACCGAACACGGACTAACAGAGGGTTTTCGGTTTGGTGTTCGGCGTTTCAAAAGAAAAATACCAAGCCAAATGAATTTTCACTTATAGCTGACGGATTTTGAGGTTTGAATACGCCATTTTGAAGATTTTTTCACCAGCTGTCTGATGGACCAAACTACGGTTACAAAAACATGTCTAGTTCACTAATCGTTTTTCGTTTTAGATTAACCCTTTTGGGTCCGAACGACCATATATCGTAGCTTCAAAACAGTGTTTAAAACGACCAATATATTGTCTTCTCAGTTCAAGGCTCAGTTGCAAAAAAATAAAAAATCCAATTGCATCAAACTTAGGTGTAATTCTGATTGAATTAGGAGTTTTGGAACGCATATTTTCGGTTTATTTCATTCAATACCATCTTTCAATTTACCTTAATTGTGGTTTTTGTTGGCAATGTCGTCAAAATTGATGTCACAATGGCTTTTGTTTGCTGAAAATAGCCCTACGGTTCAAACTCTCATAACTCAACAACGCAATGTATGCCGCCATCTCGGTCGCATTAGAAAGCTGGGAATCCCCGTATCCATGCCTGCTTTGAATGACGTTACCAACTTCAACGTCACTTCCTCTATTCTCCGAATAAACTGCTCCGTTTTAACGACCTTTTTGCAACTCTTCAGTCGCGAGCTACAATGGGTTCATTCGTGGCACGTGACCACTGATCGCGATGGAGCCAGTCTCAAGTAATGTCACGCGAAGCGAGCCAAGGTCACAGCCATTGGAGCTAGCAAGTGCACGTCTCTTGTGGACAGCCAGCTCAGGAGTGCGATGGCGGCCGAAAACGGATCGTTTTCAACGATCGTGAATACGGAGGATGAAGAAATAAAACAACTTTAAACTACTTGTACGGTACTAAAAACATAAAAAAAAGAGGATTTTGGAAGCAATAAACGATGCTGTAATGGAAAAATAACCAGTGGACGTTATCATTTCAAGATCTCCTGGGTGCTGCAAGTTGAATATTTTCGTAAACGCATTTACGTTGTCGAACTCAACAATTTTTTTTAATAAAGAAAATGCAATACGATGATTCCTACTCCCTAGTATATTTTTGAAGGCTACAATGAATTACAATATAAGTATTATGTCTGCAATTTGTTATACCCGTAGACTCCCACACTACAGATAGTTCCCCATCTAGATGAGTATGTGATGAATAGGGAAATAGGAATAGTGTGAAAGTCTGCTGGTCTAGCTTCTTTTCACGTATTCACCAAGCCTCCAAGTTGCATCATCAATAAGGACACGTAATTCTGCGAAATCGAAAATTTCGCAACATTTTCTCTTAACGAGTAATAAAAATTATTCTTGAAGAGGTATTTCGCGTAAATTTTTCCTGATCTGTAACTAATTGATTGGCACCTACACACTAGTACAGGGTTCCCACCAAAATACTGAAATCAATTTCTCTTTGGTTTTCCAGAGTAGATGAAGTCATTTTCAAGGCTATTTACTAAAGCTCGGCCGATACCGATCTCTACCGATATTTGCAGTATCAGTAGAAATCGGGCTCGGCATGATAAAACCCTGACAAATCGGTAATAAACTAAATCGATGATATTTTCAGTTCTCGTCGACCGAATTTGACGTTTGAATACACCATTTTAAAGGTTTTTTCGCCAGCTTTCCAATGGTCCAAACTATAAGCAGCATTCTCTTACTGTTTAGGAGTTGCAAGGCAAAATGTTTTAAATTTTACGGGAGTTTTGTTTTTTAAATGATTTTAGCGTATGCAGTATTATTTTACACCAATATTTTTTAAAAATAATTATATTTATTTAGGCCTATGCCTTATTGATGCAATGATTTCAATTTTTTTTTCTTCATTAGGGACTGTATCAATGATCGGTTTCGGCAGATTTTTCTCTTCGAAATCGGTATCGGATGGGGTCGGTAAAAAGTGGTATAGGATTTACTGTAGTTTTAGAAAGGAATCAGTTTTGTGTTAAAAAGGCTGAAGCTTTTAGATCGGAAATACATTATGCAAAATCTTAGTTTTTTTCTCCGTGTTTTACAGGTTTTTTTGTAAAAAAAATCAGAATTCCCCGAGTTTTCCAGGTTGGTGGGAACCTTGTAGTAATGCTGCTTCTGTGTATAACTTACCTGTCAGAGCAGCAGTGTGGTACGCTCCACAAATTATATGTACCGCTTTATCTTCTTCAAAAGGCACTGAAATATACAAAGAAATACACAATATAAAACTTCATTCATATGAAGAGTTTTTTTTGTATGAAAACTTTCAACTTTCTGTATTTTTCGATGCAGAAAATAAACGATGATAAAGTTGTTTGATTATGAAGCATAGAGGTGGGAGGTTTTTGTTCTTTTTAACGATCCCTGTGGGTGCCAGTGCCACCATTGCTAAATGGAGAGCTGCTGAACGCAATTACCAGCAAATCACCAGTGGACGGAACAGACCCCCAAAGTTCAGTTTGCTTTACGAGCAAAGGAAGCTTCAGGGAAAAAGTATTACCGTCCCAGCAAGCAACACGATTGTGAAAATAGTTAAGGCCATGCAAAGTGAATTGTTTGGCTGGTACCTTAAATGATCGTGGTTCAATTTTTTTTTTATCTCAATCTTGGTCCACTAGCTAAAATTCATATTTTCGCCAAATTTTGACCATTTTAGACATTCCAGTATACCATTTTAACCGGCTCGAAACGAGCTTTCCAATGGTGCAAATTTCAAACATCTAGCTCAACCCATTAAGAAGTTATTTGGCAAAAACTAAAATATTTTTAATACCAGACAACATCAATAACATATCAGATGAATATTATTATACCTTTTAGGCTGTCTGCATACACTTTCAGCTTTGAGCTAGGCACACATCAAAAGAAATTTGGTCGGTTAAATAAAATAAACTGCCTGCTTGCCTGATGCTTCAATTTTCAACCTCGCCTGTAAACCAAACAATTTTTTTTGTGAGGCCTAGATTGGCTTTCTGCCTTCTTTATGACCCCACGGTAAACCTAAGAAGTTCCTTCAGGGTAATCCTCATAAACACTGTACAGTACAGGTAGCGATGTCACGCAATCCGAATGCGCAGGTTTTCTAGCGTTGCAACTTTGAACGCTGAGAAGAGAAACCGAACACATGCAATGCTACGTTGGCCGCGTTGCATAAGGGCATTAAAGGCTGTGAACCATTAAGTTGGGAGGTTTTTTACTTTTACCTTGAATGGTTGAATGGTGTGGCAGACTTTCCTCAGTGGAGTACAATACCAATAGTAGGGATGTGTGATACTCGAAAAATTCGAGCAGAGTATGCAACGTGTACTCGAACTCGGCTTATCACTTGCATCCATACTCGGAAAACTTAAAATGGACTAAAAATGCGATAACTTCGGTAATTTTTGACCGGTTTTGACATTCAAATATACCAAATTTATCATCTCGAGGAGCGCTTTCCGATGGTTTAAGTTAAAAACCACTAGCTCAAACCACTGGTAAGTTACCGTACAGGCCCGATTGTAAGGCGGCTGGAATATAAGGCGGATGACTTTCACCCAAGATTCTGCTAGTGTCTCCACTACCAACATAGTTGATATTTTAAAATAATAATTTTCGTCATTACAGAGTTTGTTTTTAATTGTGAACTCCATAACAATTTTTGGGTCCAATTTAAGGTCTAATTTTGGTTATATTTTAGCTTTTGTTAAATAATTCAAAAACCATTTGAGCTACTTACGTCTCATTAGGACCAATGGATAGCTCTCGAAAAAACCATTCGAATAGTGTATTCAAACTTCAGAATCGGTCAAAATTTGTTCAAGTTACGGATTTGGACGCGAATATAAAACGAAGATGCAGTTTTAAAGGAACAAATTCGAAAAAAAATATCGTCTTATATTCGGGCAAGTACGTTATATCCTAATAACTGAAAAACCATTTGTTCACACTGAACAAAACAGACAGTTGAGCACCATCTTACTTGTTATTACCCTTACAAATTAAAAAGAGAAATTAAACATAACATGTGTTCATCAAGTTGAAAAAACGAACCATCCTACTTTGAATGTTCGAAATATTCACGAAGACAATTTCGCGATCAAATTCAAAAACATCAAATCCTGAATATGCGGATATGCGAATTTTCGACAGGCTGCTGGCTACGGCTGGAAAATTTAGTCCGTCTGTCGTCTTCAGGCCGCCACAAGTAATAAATTTACTAAATTTTCCTTATTTTCAATATCCGACGTGCATCTGCTGTTGTAGACAGCAGACGACGACCGTGATGCGACTCGTAGCCCTCCGCATTAACAAGGCGGCTCAATGCCATTTTTTCGCAAGGCGCTCGCTCAATTCAGCATCTCATCAGCAGGAAACTGAGCGAGCGCCTTGCGAAAAAATGGCATCGGGCCGCCTTGTTAATGCGGAGGGCTACGAGTCGCGGTCGTCGTCTGCTTTCCACAACAATTGATGCACGTCGGACATTGTAAATAATGTAAATTTTGTAAATTTATTACTTGTGGTGGCCTGAAGAAGACAGACTGACTAAATTTTCCATCCTTAGTCAGCAGCCTGTTGAAAATTCGCATATTCAGGATTTGATGTTTTTGAATTTGAGCGCGAAATTGTCTTCGTGAATGTGTTCATCAAATACTCTAACTCGGTTCGATACTCGATTCTTGTGTTGTAAACTCGGCTCGGCTGACTCGGTATAGTATTAGTACCAATACTATTATACGACGACATAACATAAGCCAAATAGTATGCCTGGTTGCCAGAAACCAAATTTCAACCTCGGCATACCCACAAACAATTTCACTTCGAAATGGTGTGGCCTTATGTCAGTATCCGACAACACCCAATGCGGATACATTTGTTACGTGGGCTAACAATACGGTGCAATTTACTGACAAATGAAGGGTCGATGCCTACAGCTTAGCACACCTAATGTTAACGTAATGTCTCCATTCATTGCCAGTGTTCGCACACGATCACAAAAAAATTCAAGCAATTTCAAAGATTTTTTCCAAAGCCAATGTAATTTTTCAAGGACTTTCCCAAGACCAATTACACATTTTTCAAGGACCTTTATTAGTTAACAAACCTGCCAACAACAGATCTCGCACAAGATCACACACAAATAATTCAAGCACTTTCAAGGACTTTTTCCCAGCAATTAAATTTTTTCAAGGACTTTTCCAAGACCAACAGAATTTTGTTTCAAGGTCCTTTGTTATTCACCAAACTTGCCAACATCTACTCACCAAACACTAAAAGGTTCATGTTTTAAAGGTGCGCTTGGAGGAAAACAAAAGTACTGCAGAAAAACGGCTAATGGAAAAAAAAAACCGCGGTAAAAACAGCTGCGAAGGGGAAAAAAGCTACGAAACAAAGCAATAGCCTAGTAAATTACTGATGAAAGCGCACGGAGCAACTAAGTCTAAAAGGTAAGCTCAACATTTTACGACAAACATGCTAGATGTTCGATCTTCATCTAAGTCTTTGCCTTGCTTGAAACTAGGGCGTTATCTTAAAACTAGACGAAGCCCGTGCTATGCACGGTGCCGGACATGAAGTTTACAGACACACTTTTCCTGACATTTGTCATGCCCGTGCCCCGTACTACTTATTGTGAGCCGTATGTGAGTTGATCGGCCGCTCCCTTCCGGCTGCACTTGCCATGCTGGTACAATGGAAGAGTCCATTGCAATGTGAGCGCGAGGAGGGGGAAGTGATTGTTCGGCCTTTTTTTTAACTGCTCAGCAGGATCCAGCATTATTGTTAAGGATACAACAACAAAATTTAATTCAAGGACCAAGTTAAAATATTCCAAGGAATTCAACGCCGTTAAGTTATTCTTAAATTCTGGCACTTTCCAAGAGTTCAATACCTTGTGAGACCCTACACCAATATCTCATCAAATACTAAAATGTCGTGTATTACTCATGCACATGATGGAATAAAAAAACAAAAAAAAAAACTGGCACAAAAAAGCCGAAAAAAAACGGAGTACACAATTCGTCCATTTTTTTCCCCTGATGTTGTTATAGGTGAGGTCAGTTGCCCGGGCTCGAAGTTCACCAGAGAGGGTACAGAGAGACGCACCTGGAAACTTTTTTCGCCTTTCGGTTTTTTCCCGCTGCTTTTTTTACCCCCTAAATTCACTTTGCTAGCGTAGTAAACAACCAATGAAAGCAACTAAATTAAAAAGATAAGTTCAACAATATAACAAACATGATAGTTAACTAAAACAAATTGCGAGTTTTGTCTTTATCTTGCTCAGAGCTACGGCACTTAAAAAGAATATTAAAAAATTTATTTGAAGACTTTCAAGGACATAGCTAGGGATGTGAGATACTCGAAAAATTCGAGCCGAGTATGAAACTTGTACTCTAACTCGGCTCGCTGCTCGCATCCATACTCGAAAAACTCAAATCCGGCGAAAATGCGATAACTTAGTCAATATTTAACAGTTTTTGACATTCCAATATACCAAATCGATCGTCTCGATGAGAGCTTTCCAGTGGTGCAGATTAAAAGTCAATAATTGAAACCATTTTCAAGTCATATCCTTAAAACTAGAAAACCATGACCCACACAGTCGGCTAAGCACCACCTTCGTTCTTATTATCTTAACAAATTAAAGGGAAACGTGCAAACAAAATATTTCCATCAAATACTCGAACTCGGCTCGATACTCGATTCTTCTGTTGCAAACTCGGCTCGGCTCGGCTCGAGTTAAAATTTTTCTACTCGCACATCCCTAGACATAGCTAACAATTTCAAGAATTCAAGGACTTGAAATTTGTCAACAGATTTAAGCATTTTCACACACACCTTGTGCGAACCCTGTATTGCACACAAGAAAGCATCATTTATCTCACCTGACGATGGACAGTCCAATTCTTTTGGCGGATTACCATTTGCCATGACAATTCCCAGCTGACCTTTCTTCCCACTCCCCCATGTGAATATTCTCCCGGTAACTGAAACAAAACAATCCTTTAAGAAAGGAAACAAAATAAAAACATTTACCTACAATATACGGGCAATCTCAGCATAAGCCAAACTCTACTAATACGCTAAAATTAAAAAAATTAATTACTCCACTGTATTTTCAAATTTTCTATAGGTTGCTGACAGTCCTAACACAAAGTAGATGGAATGTTTGTGTCGTCCTGTCTTCATCAGGCCTCCTTCAATTGTGCTTCTATTTACATTTGTACAGTCCCACAAATGCCTATATTTGTACAGTCCCACAATTACATACATACAGTTGTCTATTCGGTTGTAGCACCATCACAAACTCTAGTCAAAGTCCACGTTTTAACTACTACCATATTATCTAGGGTGTAGGCAAAAATCCTCCACGCTAGAATTCAACCTCATATCCACTTTTGAATGTATGAATTTGCTGCATTCACTGTTGTTGCTGAAACATTGATTGCTGCTAGCCCATGTAATTCTAAAGACAATGCCAAAAACTGTGCTAATTTACGAAGTTAGCGTGTTTTCACTGGGTTCTGATTTTTCTACTATATATGCTAACACGGAGCGTTGAGTAAACTAAACTTGTTTTTCGGGTATCATAGTAATTTACAATTGAAAATACGAAGGTGAAATTGCCTATTAACATCTCTGCTAAAACCGAAGTCCTGCTGACCGATGTAACCAAAAATAGCCAATTCCAATGTCCAATGCCAACAACGGTGCGTCAAAGTTTTCCTTAAAAGTCAACTATTCATTAAAATATAAAATATAAATTCCAAAGTGTTTACCTACAGTTGCATGGTAGCTAGATAGAAACTCTTAGTTCCAGAGCAATCCACTGCAGACCACACGTTATCTCGAAAGGCTATAGCTACATTTTACAAAAAAGCTATTGACGCATACAGCACAAAGGATCCAGTAATATCAATATAGACTTACAAATTCACAAGGAAAAATACCTGTTAGGGCAGCCGAATGCCTTATTCCAGCACTTACGTCGGAAACAAAGACGTCACCATGACTTAACTGCAACAAAGACAACATTAACATTCAACAAGAATTAGTGTGGAGGGTTGTAAATTTAAACACCAACCAGGCATACTTATTTAGCTTTTATGTAACTTGACCACTGTTCTTTGAAAATGAGTAGCTCAAAGCGTGAAACAAGAACCCCGTAATAACTTTCTGCCACTGTCTGTAACACCATTTGTGAAAAAAAAATTGCTTGCAGCTAATCTGTTTCTGTCATGTTACCTAGCCTACAAGTTTATTGATTTTAATTGATGAACTTTTCATTGCTTCACCCAATTGATCTGGATATTCCACCAATGAAAAGGTCTCATACAGACGATTAAAGTGGTGTACTCGAATGTCAAAATCATTCAAAAATTGACGAACCGGAAGAAATTTGGCCAAAATCTATCGGCAACGACCTTCCACTGTCCGTCGCGCCGATTCTGCTATGGGGTTGGGGAACAAGAATATCTTGCAAAAGTTAGTTTTGTCATCTACAAGGACTGCCAGTTTTTTTTAATAACAGATACTGATACTGCCAAGCAAAACCCATCAGATAACGACAGCTTAGGCAAATCAACACTTGTACACAAGTACCATATAACTTCGAATGTAAGACGCCTCAAATCTAAGACGAGGAGCATTTTTGGGATCGCATATTCCAAAGAAATAAGTGGCTGCAATTGTAAGATGGGTGACTTTACCAAGGCTTTCATAAGGTTTGGTATAATATTTATTAGTTTGTGTACTAGTAAATTCACCTGATCCTGGATTCAAAACCCAAAATCTTACTAATAGCATCACTTTTGGACTGCTTCCTGAGACCATTACGAATGGGTTGGTTTCATTTTCTTGAATTTGGTTCCGGTTTCGGTTTTCATGCCCACAAAACCGCAGTTTCGGTATCGTTTTTTGCCAGCCTCGTTCACAACCAGATATTTCTAGTTTTTTCTTGTAACAGTAGTATTACAAGCTACTAACTCGCTCGCGCTTTCACTTTCAGCAGCATCATAGACCATGCGTCTAGCTGTGGCACAACTTTTCTCTATTTTCTTTTTACATGACTAGGAGCTTTGCTGTCATTTATATGCAGAAAATGATAATTATTAAAAAATTTAACACAAACCAATCTTTGATTTTTCAAACACCGTACGAAAATCTGAATCGAGTTATCCTTTTTATCATGGGCCCATAAATTCAAGAATAATAAACGGACACGATTATAAGGCGGATGACTTTCACCCATGATTCTGCCAGTGCGTCTTATCAATGTAGTTGATATTATAGAATATACTACTAATGCTAATTCAGATCGTAGGCTAATTTTCGTCATTATAGTTTTTTTTTTTAATTGTGGAATCTATAATAATTTTTAAGGTCCAATTTTGGTTAAGTTTTAGTTTTTGCGAAATATTTCCAAAGCCATCCGAGCTACTGACTACTCATTAGCACCAATGGATATCTCTCGAAAAAACGATTCGAATGGTGTATTCAAACTACAAAATCGGTCAACATTTGGTTAAGTTATGAATTTGGACGTGAATATACGACAAAGATGCAGTTTTAATGGAACAAATTAAAAAAAATACTGTCATATATTTGGGCAGGTACGGTATGTTTTCTTCTGTTTCTAAGTAAGGGGAATTTTTCAGCCGAACCAAACCAAACTGAACAAACCTTAAATAAGCCGAACACCGAACACTTCCAAACCGAACAAAAATGTACCAAACGAATCTATCTTAAACTAAAGTAAAAGAACTCGGTTCACAAAAATTCATCAAAGCACAAGTTTCGTAACAAATGTAGGTATTTTCACATGGACTTGTTAAGTCCATAGATCTTGTCACTCTGTTTAAACATAAAACAATCTCCACTACATTTACATTTTCCCTTATAACTTCTGAACTGTTAAGAGCTAGGAACGTGTGGTTAGGACCAACAGTAAGCTGGCGAAAAAACCTTAAAAATGGGATATTCAAATATCGCAATCCGTCGATTAGAAGTGAACACATGTTCGGTTTGGTATTTTGCATTTCAAGACAGAATACCGAATCGAACCGAACACCCTCTGTTCGGCCGTGTTCGGTTCGGTTTGTTCAGTTCGGTACAGCCTTAGTTTCTAGTGATTCTAAAAAGTAAATATGTAGCCAGTCAGTGTCAATTTGTTAAATATGAAAGCGTGAACAGCGCAACATTTATACACATTTTTTTTTGCAGTTGCTCACAGAGAAGTAGGGTTTTCCATTCCCCTGGGTTTCCCATAGGTTAACTTGGTTTCATAGAATTATTATTTTAATTAAAGTTTTTAACATTCTTTCTTATTCATTGCGACTCGTAACTTGTGTCGACTGATTAACAAATAGGAATTGTATGAGGGTAATACTGCCTGATACAGCTTGTTCTTACAGCTGTCGGCCCTGACTCCTCTTGTCTTTTAGACATATTGCTTTAGCACGTTACCCAACCAATGAGCCTATTGAGAAGCAAGCTCATGGACAAGAACAAGGAACGTGCATGTTAGAATACTCTACTGACCAACAGTATAACTTTTTTCGATACACAGAAAAGAAATTAACAAGCACCAAACCGGAATGGTGTCTAAAAGAGGAATAACAACGAAAGTATGATAAAAGTTGGTTCAATTACAAATGCTGGCCAAAGGTTTTACTGAACCAGAAAATGTAAAATTGCAATCTTTAAGAAATATATTTAACAAAAAATCCATAAACATGAAATGCAAAATTTATTAAACAAAAATTGCTTCAAATAAAAGTAAAAAGGTAAACTGGCAAACGCCTGTTAGGCCGCTTTTGAACTCGCATTATTCAGGGTTTTCATTGTGAGTCGACATAGCTAAAACCGCCGCAATGTTAGAATTTCAGATGATTTCTAGCTTCTAGCAAGAATGCAAAGGCGAGTCGTTACGTAAACGCGCCCTTACAGTGGCAGCTACTAGACATCACAGAAGTAAAGTTAACCCTAAGTTAACTTTAACCCTCTGGGCCCTAGAAGCCGATATATCGGCTTTACCTATGTACGTTTGTGTTAAGAAGTTAAAACCTTAGGACCCAGAGGGTTAACATAGTTACCACAATGAGGACAAAAAACACCAGTTCCATTTTTGATCTACTTGAATTTTCAGGAAATAATTCACCCGTTCACCTTTATCAGAAGAACCCTCCACAAAACACACGAAAAGTTGTTACTCCATGTCTTCTCTGTCTTCATGAGGTAATGACTTTTCGTGAGTTTTGTGGAGGGTTCTTCTGATGAAGGTGAACGGTTGAATTGTTCACCGAAAATTCAAGTGGATCAAAAATGGAACTGGTGTTTTCGTTCTCATTGTGGTAATTGCATTAAACGTAAGTTAAATTAGGGTTAACTTTACTTCTGTAAAAAAAAGGTAAACTTTAAGTGAAATTAACTTTAAAAAACGTTACATGTATGATTACAGCAAATTTTTAAAAGACAGTAACCAACTGGGTTACCATAATCATTAGTAAGGCTGCACCGGTATAACAACTTTACCGATCCGGTTTAAAACATTTGCCAATACCAATACTTCCAAAATTTAATGCTCATTTTTTTTGTATCACCTATCGTAATTGAGTGTAGTTTTTTTCAGGAATACAATAATTATTAAAATAACACATTTTAAAATGGTAATGAACAGTTAAACAACAGCCAGATAGATCCTCAGCGATTTCCTAAGTAAAACGCTGCAAACCGTATGTCGATAGGTCAAACGATTCCCGAGTTTTCGAAGTTTCAGTAAAAGTTACCGTTACTGCCCCGATACCCAAATATTGGCAACCGATCCGATCCAGTATCGTTATAACCTAAATCATTAGTCAGTGTTGGACACAGGGCGACTTAAATTTTTTCTACCTGTTTGCTAGGTAGTAGGTACAACGGCAGTAGTTAGTTGACGCACAACTAGGTGGCACCAAGGGTAAATTACGCCTATATTTTCCCATAATTGGGGCCTTTCTTTAATTTGCATTAGTGAGTACTATACTATCCGCCAGGAAAGAAGACTTTCCTTATATGGTCATTTTATGACTACTAGTCTTTCATGGAAAAAAGTGCGCCTTGCCTCTATACTCTATAACTGCGTCGTCGTGGCAACGCTATTAGACCAACAACAATGGCGTCGCTTTCCGATCAACTTCGTGTCAACAAGAAAGAGTAAACTCTCCACAGTCAAGCTAGGGGTGTTATTTGGAACGTTTTTCAGTATTTCACGTGTCACGGAGAATCTATTTCTATTTGTATTACTAAGAATTACTTGCATGTCAAATTTCAAGCTTTTTGCTCGATGTGCATGATTAGCTCAAATTATGGCCCTAGCTGCTTTAGTATATGAGCACACGTTGGCTGCTTAGCCATGGCGGATATCTGCAAGGTAAACGACGCAGCCGGCATGCACAATGCATACCCCTGTTTTGAAACGCGTTGGACTTCTTTTTTGGCGGAGACTATAGTGTTGGGCAGAAAACCGTGCATTGTTAAAATACTGGAATAGTCTCAAAATGAAAAAGGGAGTAAAATTATAACAATAGTTCATTTAGTCCTTGTGTTAAACAGCTAAAGGATAGTTTACATTGAAGTGTACAACTCATGATTTATGAAAATACTCGAACTTCAATATTGACTCACAAACAATTTACGTTGCTACAAATTTTCTATAAGTCATTTAAACACTATTAGTTATGTGTTCAAAAGCCGATTATCTTCATCAGGCTTCCTGCGTTCTGGACACACTACATTTTCAAAAACAAACAACGACCGATCCATAGCAGTTGAGTGTCCAGAACGGAGGAAGCCTGACGAAGATAGTCGGCATATGAACACATCGAAAATTCTCCGCAACGTAAATTGTTTGTGAGTCAATATTGAAGTTCGAGTATTTTCATAAATCAATAGTCCTTGTGTTGTAGGGCTCAAAGCTGTGCAACAATCGGTTAAAGATCAACAGTGGTAAAATTGGAATTCTATATGCACAAAAGTGAAGCCAAATTTGTACATCTTTGATGCTAGTTTATGTTTCCATTTCTGCTTGGATAGCATGTCTTACTACTGTACAAATTTTAGAAGATGGTTTTTATTAAATATGCCGTGAAACATGCATAAAAGGTTAAATCCGGCCGGGGAAAATCAATACATTTTTAAAACCTTTTTTACTACTTTTATAAGTTTGTTTTAAGTTTCTATTGATGGATGAGTAACAAATATTTTATAATGCTATTTACCTTGTATCATTTATTGTGTTGTAAAAAGAAAAGAACTTAAAATTTTTCCATTAAAACTATATCAACAAAATCTGGTGTTGGCACCACAGCACTATAATACCAGATACCGCATCATTCATAAGTACCGGAGAAAACCCGAGTACCGGGTGAAAATTTTCTGGTACCGCCCAATACTAGTGAATACAGTTTTTCCTAAGCAAAGGTATTTCGAAAGACATCGGAAATTACACAAAAACCACTAAACTTCACACAGAAGATCAACACTGCCGTTCAGAATCCACGGTAACACACAAAACTTCACATGATTACATGTATGTTACCAATTGGTTGGCTTTTTGAAGAAGGTGAACGGCAGATGCAGGACTGTTGTTAAGACAAGACACTTACTTTTCACCGAAAATTCAAGTGTTGATCTTCTGTGTAAAGTTCAGTGGTTTTTGTGTAATTTATCCATGCCTCATTACAACCACAGTAAACATTGGTTACCATTTTTTTCCATACTTAGAAAAGGTCAAATATGCTAAGTAACATTTCTGCTGAACTAGTGACTAGGGCTACGCAGATACCAAAACAGGTACCGGACTGACTGCAGGTACCACGGGTACCGGTATCGGACTGGCAGCGGGTTAATAGGTACTGGAATCGGCTTGTTTTTTCCATAATCGGCATTTTTGTACATTAACGAATATGGCATATTGTTCCCAAAGCTACTAAATATTAGCGCACAACTAAGTCAGTAAAAGGATTAGGCCTATAAGTATAAAATGTTTACATGGTCTGGTTGAGCAATGAAGTGTTTAGCAAACAATTCCTTTGTAAAAGTGTTATGTTTGTTACACCATTAAATTATTAACACGTTCTGTATTTTTATCAAGTTATCGTTTGACATTGGCACCGGCATCGTCACCGTATCTGCAGTGACCAAGAGTCCCGGTACTAGGATCGTAATCAGGTAAACGGAATCGAGAACCAGTATCGGGAAAAGTGGCACCGGCACAGCCTTACTAGCGACTCTCCTTAGAATGTTTACGTAGGATATTTCTTTAATTTCAAACTTTCATAACCTATCGTACCCATCCAGTTAGTATGAGATATTAAAATCGTTGACACACAGTTAAACTATTGAGCGTATCATTTTTAATTTTTAAAACAATCGTAATTGTTAAGGTTGCACCGATACCAACTTTACCGATTCGATACAGAACTGGTTTTAATAATTCTGCCGATACAGATACCGATATCCAAAATTTTATTCCCAGTATTTCATCAACGATGTAGTTTACTGCAAAATGTCCAATAATTCTTTTTAAGGCTGCACTGATACTGAATAGGATCGGCTGCCGATATCTGCAGTATCGCTATCGGCAACTTTCGCTTAAATAGCGATAACTCTGGAATTCGAGATTACGACATGCGGTTTGTTGCGTTTTGCCCAGGAAATCACCGAGTATCTTACTAGCTATGTTTTAACCAGTGGTGTAGTCGTGCAGGAGCGCACAGGAGCGGCACTCCCACACTTTTTTTCTTCTGGTGGCCGGCCTCCGCCATTCCTTCTCAAACAGAGGCACGTTTGTATTTTTTGTCAGCGCCGCAACATCTGTATTGTTGTTGGCGCCACTGTCAGTCTTCAACAATTCATGAGGACGTGTTCTCTACGAGTCTGTGTAATTACACATTACCTTATCTTCCTGCTTTGCTTACTGGTAATGAACGAAGTGGGTGTATTGCTCCAAAAACAAATCCAACTAGACATTCGATGAAATTACTTTTTTTTCCCCAAAAATTCTGGTCTTTACACCCTATAGGTACCAAGGACAGTTTGTACAAATGAACTCTTAAAAGAAAAATGG
>JAHWFP010168824.1:0-10193 GCA_023313725.1 Lithobius niger
GGTTTGCATCCGTATGTATTTAACCTCCTGTACTTATTATGGAAGTTTCACTTATCAGGGAACATTCAACCATGCCATTGACTTAGTAAGAGTCGCGAGTTGATCTGCCTTGAATTGTATTGCATTTATTTGGATTGGTCGTTTTGGAAGGTGATGACATAGATCAGAAAGGTAACCAGGTATCGCATCGTAGCTCATCCAACCGTATGTGAGACCCTGGCGGTAGGGGCGGCAGTTAATGTCTTTGGTAATGCTTTTGCCTTCGAAGCAGCACGAGGGCAAAGCATTATCAGAGGTATTAATAGCGGCAACTACCGATAGGGCCCCGCGTAGAATTGGAAGAGGTAAGACGGCCATATCTGATTAACTTTCCAATCTATGGTAATGATTTAGCCTCTATGGTTGTCCACGATTTCCGGTTAACAACAACAATGGATACGCTTGCCGGCAGAATGGTGGACGGACGATTAAAATTTTCGTTCAAGGCGGCACATATAGTGTATAGTTTTATCGATTTTTCTGTTTAAAAAAAGTTAAAAGTCTTTAGTCCTGAAAGTCACTTTCGACTAATTCCGTCTTTGCATCTTCATGGAACTTTTCCACCCAAAAAACACACAAAAAAGAAAAAGCCATAGCCTACTGGATTAGGCTTCTTCCTTCCATTCAGTGCTTTAACTAATTAAAATCGAGGCCGCGTCTTTCTGCCAAAGCCGTTGGGATCTACCAACGAAAGAAGAAAAAAAAAGTGCAGTAAACTTTGCCAATTAATTTCGGAAAACTTTTAAACGGGCAATAAAAGTGACACATCCTCGTCCCAGGCCTGCGTTCATTTGACTTCTTTACTTTTCGTTGGAGGCTATTAAACGGGATCTTTGAAAACAGGAGACCGGGAGGGGCCTAAGTCTTAAGTCCTTTCCACCCCATACCCTCTAGCCACCACCATCTGCTACTTTGTTTCTTGTGTTTTTAGTGGTACGCCTAATTGCGTAGTCAGCAATTGAACTTTCGTGAAGGCGCCGAACGTGTAAGCGTATGCTAAAGATAGTGGCGGATTTTAGAAATGGGCTTTTTGCAGTATCAGCCATCTTCTTTCACGATCCAGGCCCCCCCCCCCTCACTCCCACTCCTCCCCTTTCCTTCAAGTAACGAAGGAGACTTTGTGTCCAGACATTTAACGTTACATCACTGAAATGCTGTTAACGTGAGTCTACAAGTCTTGAGGACTTTTGGCCATTTGCAACTAGAGAGAGAGAGAGAGTATCAGGGAGAAGTTTATGTCTCGTAATGGAGCCACGTAACATGCCCAAGATTCGATCCCTCAATAAATAACCCTAGGAATAAAGTTTGGCTGACCTCTTTTTATTTTTTCACTATACATGAACGAACGGACCTCAAACTGTTAGACCGGTGTTAAGGTCGTAGGTCTCTGTAGTTCGCCGCTGCTGCATAACACCCGTTTTCTCAAACTTAGGGATTAGGGCGTGGTAGGTAAGGGATCGGGCCTAAGCTCGGTTACCCGGGACATATTTAACAGTTTCTTCCAGTTTCTTAAGGTGCTAATAAGCTGCACAAATCATTTGGGGACATAGGCAGAAATAAAATTAAATTCTTGTATTGTTACTGAATGCTTTACTTGATTAGTTTAACAGTTTTAACATTTAAGAACCGTAAATAAATACGGATGCAAACCTATTTTCGTAAAACTATATTGATTTTCGGGGAGTCCTCCAAAAATTCGCCAACTTGACAATAAAAGCACTATTAATTGTCGGCTAGAAAACAATTTTAGGCTTTATTCACCACAAAAAAAAAACCGACATACAAATTAGTATGAGACATTAAAACTGAGATAAAGTAAAAAAGTTAAAAGGCATGCACTGAAAGCACCACAGCATATCTTTGAGCTTTTGTAAGTAATCACTTTTTTTTTCTAAATAGGCTACGTTTTTAGATTTATTTCACCAAATTTTTTTTTTTTGCCTTTATTTTTTCAACGTCTTTTTTGGAACTACTCCTGTGGCTTTCCCAGTTTTACAAGGTTTGATTTTTCCACCATTTCAAGATCGTTACCAACAAATTCCAATTCTGGGTTTTGACAGTGTTGTTATCCGGCACTTTATGTTATTACGTAGAATGAGTGCAGTATTGTATCGAGTATGCCTTATACTTATCTTCGTTTACCTTTTCCATCCCTTTGCAGGAAGTGTATTGCGGCAAAGAGACGATCTGCACAGTTGATGGTCTTCACTTCCATAGCATGTACAACGCCAGGGTCAAGGCATTTAATAGCACAGGCGAAGGTGACTACAGCGAATGCATCTGCTTACAAACAGCTGAAGGTAAGAATTGTCTATGGAATCTTTTTTTTTTTTTTGTGGGTGTGTGTGTTTGAATAGGCGATTGCTGACGGCCTGCACCATGTCTGTCTGGCACATTTTGTTCTATATATTTTCATAAAACGTACGGCAAGACGTATTTGTAAATCGCACAGACAGTTTCTTATATTTCGACATCCCAAATTTGTTGATGGTGTCTCTGCCATAGATGATATAAAAATTAAAAATCGATAACTTAAGGCATGCACCGGTGCAGATTAAAAACAACAAAAGCCTATCTTGGGTTCTCCGCAGAACGAACACAGATAATCCATTGTACGTTTTCAGTAGCAGAGTGCCTTGTTGATATCCAAGATGGTTACAAAAACAATGGCGGCCCTCGATTAAAGCCACCCCATCCGGGAAGACGTAGCCGCTCACAATATACTTGCAGGACTCAAGATACACCGCGCACACAATAAAAACTCACAACGTATCGGAGTTAAATCTACTCCGTCATCAAGGTTGTAGATAAATTTAAGTCATAGCACACCCAGCATATAAACTGCAGAAACCACAACATTTTAAAACATTTTTAAAAGAATAAAACCCTCACCAACATTTCCTTTCAGAAAAAGCAAACACTTGAGGTGAAACAGCAAACTACGTCGTTCCACAGGTCCTGGGAGGCCAGGTGAGAAAGACAAGGGTTATCGAAATTAGCAGCAGCACGTGGGTTTTACGACAAGTCCACCTTACTGGGATTGTTTTTGCATATTTTTCTTTCTTTCAAACGTATTTAGTTATATAAAATATAACTTATATAAAATATAATTCCACCTTACATTTCACTTGGTCTGGATCGTTTCATTTGTATTTCCAGGAGAGAGTAGTTTCTAATTTCGCTAATTTCATCTGTACAAGTCATTAAAGGCCGGTTTTCTGTTGTCTTTGATCTGCACAATTCCTCAAGCTTAGTGTTCAACACCAGAAAATATCAGCTTCAATAATTTTGAAGCATCTTTTCAGTGCTGACTTCCAACAGCCAACAGCCCTATAACAAGATTTACTCTTGCGCTGGAAACACCATCGATTTGCACAATTTTCCTTCCCAAGCTTGGTGTTCAACATGAGAAAACAACGGTTTCATGTTTGGTTAAAAGCAGCCGTTATCCTTAGTCCAAACACTGATGTATATGCGTAATAACTTAATTTGCACTGACGCGGGCACCACTGAAACTCAAAAATCTTTAGCAGTGTATAAATCATGACGCCGTATACAAACCAAACATGAATTTAGTTTGGGATGAAAGTTGGGTATAATTAAGTCTTTAACCTTTAAGAGAGTGTTTTCTTTGACGTAGACATCAGGCGCATTTACACTTTTGAGTTTTCTGTGTCGCCCTAAAGTGTTCCATTCCATGGATATGGAACTAACTCTTTCATTAAACTCAATTATCTTAGTCCGTGAACGCCCGAAAGACTGTCCGTGTTTCAACATGGCGCTGTTCTTCAGCTCGTCAAATCCAATTTCGTCCAACGAGATGTTTGGCTACTCCGTCGACTACGAACAAGGGACAGATTTAATTCGCTAAGGGGAGTAAAAAGAATATCTTTTCTCTCTTGCTTCCTTTGTTCCGTCTCTGTGTGTTTTCGCGTTTGATCACGCGATTTTCCCCCATACTTCTCCCTGTCTTTCGCGTGACTGTGGTTTTGTCGCAGTCAAAAGCAAGTGATTTGAATAATGTATACGTTTCTCACAACGCCGCTTTGATGAATCAAGTGGACCGCAAAATAAGATCAGAAAAGACGTTGCTGGGATGGTTGAAAGGATAAATTATTGATTTGCAGGCGATGGATGGATAGCAAGGAAGGAAGCCGGTGGCGGTAGGTGTCTTTTGCACAAAGGGACCTGACTGGGTTGGTATGAGGCCCGGGAGTGGTTGGATTGTTGGTTGGCGGTTTTCGCAAACACTTTTTTTTTTCGGTAAAGTAACTCCAGTACAAAGTTGTGATTTTGTGCAATTTGTGTTCCGGCGTCAAAAAGTAGTAAACTCCGGGATGCCACCGAGTGAAAGAATGTGAATGTATGTAAAAATGTGAGCTCTCCAGTGAAAAATGTGAATAAAACGACCAAATTGGTGATAAAATATGAAATTCTGGACTTTTTCATAAAAAAAAAAATAGCATCGTGCAACAAACTGCTAAGGGTAAAAGTAGTCCTAAGTCCACACCAGAAATAACCAGTCCAAGTTAGGGCTAAAATAGGTTTATTCCGGTTCACGCTGGCAGTACAGTGGTTCAGTGAAAGCTCAGGCAGCTTAGAAGGCTTCACCCTTGGCAGTGCAGAGGAGAGGAGAGGAGAGGAGCGTTGCTGGGCCAGAGCCAAGAGGTGAACTGATCAGCTGAGACCAGGGCTATTGGTTAAATAGGAGCTTGTAGTACCAGTAAGCAACACCCTCTCAACTGCACTACTCTGGCTCCACCTATGTACAGGTGTAATAGTACAGCAACCACATAACTATAAATATATATACAGACAGGAACCATAGTTAGCTAACATCAAATACATAGCTATAGTGCACTAGCACTACTTAGCATATACTACATACGTACAAGGATCTTAAGGGTGAGACCAACAACTCTACAATAGCTAAAGATGCCACAAGCTTCATAACACTGGCATATAGGGGGCCTTACACAATATAATATGGCCTTACATATAACGGCGTAGCAAAACGATGAAGAAATTTACCTCCGCTACTGTTGAATGAAGATAAAATTCAGTTTGGAGAGTTCATTTACCTCGTTGGCCAGTGAGCCAGGTTATTTGTTTTGTCGGTAGATGGCGGTGATACTTGTGCTGCGGGAAATGTCGCTGTTCTTTTGTTCGAGGAGATACTCAGAATCCAACGTGCCCGCGCTCGCGAATTTTGTTGCGCGCTTGAATGCGTTTTTGTGCTTTGGGAAATAGGCTTGTGCGGAAAAAAAAATATGTGAAAATGTCTAAAAATGTGTGCTCGAATAAGTCTGGAAAAAATGAAAATGTGTGAAGTGAAAAAATATGAAAAACTAACGACAACCCATCCCCCGGTGTCATCCCTGTAACCTGTAAGGTTTGACCTGGGGACTTCCGTGTGAAAGTCGAAATGTTGATGCTAAATAGCTGTGCTTTCTTTGAATGGAATTTTCCCTCAGACTTAGTGTATAAGCTTTGCTGGACTTGATTAAGAAGTGCGCCAACATTTTAGCAATGTCCGATTTGTCACGTCGGAGTTCTGAACTTCAGCTGGAATCGTGATTTTTATTTTTTTAATTTTTTTTTGGAAGGGGGGGGGGTGGAGGAATGGGGGTAATTCAGGTTTATTAGAGCGTCGACAGCTAGGTCATGAGTGCCAACCTCAGTTACAGCGCAGTGGCCCGGGTTGCTACTGCACCACCCATTACAGAGATGTTAACCAAACCCCAAATCTAGATCTTATTGTATGTCTGTACCTCCTGCAAAAATTGGAAAACTCCGGACAGGAGGACAGACTCATCACCCAATGGACACGCAATATTTCATTTTTGGCTTGGGTGTCTTTTACTTTAGATGCACCAGGGCAGAAATTCAGGGCCGGATTAACCACGAGGCAAATGAGGCAGCTGCCTCGGGCCCTAAATAGCGTAGGGCCCGCAACGATTACTTTCATTTTTTTCCCGTTTTTTTCTTTTTTTTTTCTTTTTTTCAAATGGTGATGTCGTAGGTTTTTCAGGTTTGTTTAAGTTAGATTAGGTTACGTTAACCTTGTTGAACTTACGTTCTACTCTTTCAACAAACAAAATATCTGAAGCTGCTCATTGACTGAGTGACATGTCTATACGTATGGTGCAAAAGAGTACAGGGTTTCCATCGGCCGTCAGGTTGTAACGTAGTACCTGCTAAACTTGCGACTGCACCGAACCGAACAACAGTTGGTCACTTTGACATGTTAAAAAAAAATGTTGTCGAATAATTTGACCCAATTGTTTAGACAGAAGAATGGGATTTTTGACCCAGAAACATGGAGCCCACTTACACTTTAAAAAAGAAATAACCCTTGGACTTTCAGACATTTTCAAGTTTACTTTTTTTTTATAGGCCACCTGTCTACCGTATATAAATTGGGGCCCCAAATACAAACCGATGCCTCGGGCCCCAAAATGTTTTAATCCAGCCCTGGGCAGACTTCCCGAATATAGTGGCCGGTTTTAGGCCGGGTTTACGCAACCACTCGCTTTTGCATTCTCGCAGCTAGAAGCTAGAAATCACCTGAAATTCCAACATGGCGGCGGTTTTATGTCTGCCGCCTCGGAACGAGAACAACAAATAACGTGAGTTAAGAAGCGTTTGGGAAAATTGTTTCGTCATGAGGAATTCTTTATATTATTGGCACGGATTATAAGACTGCAAGTATTCACTCAAACGATGCCGGATTTAGCTAATCCATTTAGCGTTGTTACCATGGCAATGTCACCTTTGCCATCGCGATTGAGTTCTAGCTGCGAGAATACAAAGGTGAGTCGCCGCGTAAACGCGCCCTAATAGAGATGAGCGATTTTTCGTTCGCATGAAAATACTGTGATTTCCCGTTAGCAGTCGCCCAAGCTTTCATTAGATTTAGTTTGATCCAGGGTTAAGAGACAAAGAGGCCTAGATCCCGTTTGCATGAAAATATTGTGACTGGAAAAAAACATGACGTCATCAGCACTGTGCCTCTTTGTTGAAAAGTCAGTCCGAATCGTTACTTATACAGATAATTCCGTTTGAAAGACTTACACCAAACAAAAGAATTAAGATTAGCGAAATTCCCACTGCGGACACACACACTAACAAACAAACAAACAAACAAAAACTACGATCTTAGTTATATTTCAGAAAACAAAAACGAATCGTTTGATGTTTAAGGTAAGGTTTAACTGAGCCGGAGTCAAAACAGGAAAAGGAACACAAATTAACTTTCCTTTCAGATACTGCAGTGTTGCTGTACTGTTTAGTCCACGTGAAACCTTACTGCTGTATTCAATTTAAAAAAAAAATTGAATTGAAGGTCGAAGAGGAAAAGCTGCAGGTCAAAGAGACACATCTTTTGGGAGACACATTAGCTCCCTTCTCCGAATTCTTAAAAATCTTTAATAAGAAAACCATCAAAACTACAGAAAAACCCCCAGAAAGTGGCAAGGAAGGTGGAAATACCGCATGCAGCACAGAAGTGGACGGCAAATCATCCAGTTGGGCTGGGGGTTTCGAGGATTTTGAGACTAAAATAACAAAAGTTACCAGACAATAATCGTAAATTTAATGTATTTCTAAATTTAACGCACACCATAGAACGGTAGCTAAGAGCACCCTTATACTTTCGCATCTTTCAGTTAACGGTCGATGAAAATTAGCGGACAAATTCAACTAATTCGCGATCCGTACGAGTTTCCATGGCTAGGTTTTTTTTTTTGCTAGGTTCTGGAGGACGACGTTTTTTTTTTTTTTTGTTGGCTCTGTGGCCTAGGTTGGGAAAGTATAAAATTTACGGAAAATATACTTGGACTGTCGTTTTAAAACTCCACTAATTCCACCTTTCTGCCTTTGAAAAATAATGTAGGACTGCCACTGTGTCCTACATCGAATTGAAATACTGGCGAAGTAGAAGTCAACACAATAATCGAACTTTTCATTCCACACCACTTTTTTCGTCCTGTACCGAATCGCATCTATCCAAATTGTTTCGTACCAAGCCAGTTGTGAGCCTACTTCTTTTAATTCTCGTGCCTGGTACTGCTGATAGCATTAAAATCTTTAGACTGGCTTGTTGGTTTTACGTTAATCAGCTTCTGTCACAAGAGAACCTTACATGTGCAAAGGTTGAGGACCACCTCCGATTGCAGATTAACTTTCCAGTATAACACTTTTTATTTATTTTTGCTATTGGTGCTTTTGGGTTTGCTTGAACATCTGCACAGACTATACATTTTTTTATGTATTGAAAACTTCTAGAGTGGGATGATGGTAACTGGTAAAATTATCTTCCCCCCCCCGCCCCCCCCCCCCCCCCCCCAACCATGCGCCTCCCATAGAACTCACAATCGAGCTCATCAGACAAAATCTGGAGAATCTGGAGATCTCAGGTAAAATTAAAATAGAGCCAAAATCTCAGGGAAATTTCAGGGAAAACATGAAACTATTTGGAAATCGGGGGAAAAACGTCAGGGAAATTTGAAAAAATGCCTTTGTGTCTGATCTGTAAGTGCTATTGCAATAGCAGAAAAAAAATACGGATGCAAACCTATTTACGTTGCCTTTTGGACTTAAATGTCAGATTGCCTGAGTGGGGAATCGAACCCACGACCTTTGAAGTCAAAGGCCGGAGTTTTACCACTCAGCCATACTGACATGGCCGAATGTAAACGTCCATAGGAAGCATTCAACACGCAAACATATACGAATAATCATACACTTTCCAATATGTTTGCGTGTTAAATGCTTCCTATGGAAGTTTCCTTTGGGCCATGTCAGTATGGCTGAGTGGTAAAACTCCGGCCTTTGGTTTCAAAGGTCGTGTGCTCGATTCCCCACTCAGGCAGTCTGACATTTAAGTCCAGAAGGCAACGTAAATAGATTTGCATCCTTATTTATTTTTTTAACACTTAGCGAGCCCAATTGGCTTTCTGTCCCGTTTATTGAATTAGCAGATTGGAAACAAAATCCTAGGCTAGCAAATCCTAGGCAAATCTTAGGCAAATTATTTTAATTTGTGTTTGAATATGTTCAAGTATTTTAGATATAACTTCAATAAACCAAATCTCACGCTGGTACCAATATCTGTGATGAAAATCCTTTTATTACCGTCTGGACTAGTCTCTCTAAACATCTATTTTCTGGGATGTTGGCTTATTTTCGTACTAATATTAAAAAAAACATTAGCTATACTGCCTGTTAGCCTAACTGTATTCCTAACATCTTGTAAACACCCGGAAATTGCCATTAGATGCACCTGGAAAATACGGAAATGTCAGGGAAATTGAGAATTAAAAAATTGCCTAAACCCTGTCTATACCACACGCCATGGCTGTTTGCTGTGACGTGCATATCACGTGACTGGGCTAGTCCAATCAGACGGCCAAACAGCCGTTGTTCTCATTCGTCATTGGTTAACTCGTGGTGACGTCACGGCAAACAGCCATTGCGCATGGTTTAATGAAATCTTATTTAAGACGAGTTTTTTCTTTCTCTCTCTTTGGGAATGCGCCACACCACACTTGCTTAACTTTCTGGTTTCAATACTGTTGTTACTTCAAGCTTCCTTTCATTTCGAAGATTTTCTGTGCGCGCATGTATTTCTTCTTTTTCTTTCTTATTTATTCAGTTAACTTCGATCGAAGCTTACGTTCATTAACACCGTCCCAGTCCTAACTCACCTCCTTTCTTTCTTTCTCTCTTCACGTCTTCCTCACCTCTCCCGCTTCTTTTTTTCTATAGCGCTGTGTTTTAACACCGTGTTCTTAAAGAACTTCATTGAGAACAGTTTTTTTTGTGTTCCTTTGTGTACAGGGAATTCTTTGTCCAGATTCGCCACCTTTTTTTTTTCTTCCGTTCTTTAAACCGTGGCAGATGTTGGTAAAAGGAACGTTATAAATTAGAGTAAAGCCAACACGGAGCTCATTTAAATACTAAAATGCGACGTTTCGTGTCGTGTCAGACTCTTTATCAAGCATATATTTTTTTAGCACAAGACTAAACGTCAATCATAGTAAAAACAATTGTAGGAAACTGCAAGCGCATCAACCAAATTATGTAGTTTTAAAAATACTAAAAAGGACCTAAATCAGTACAAAACCTGATATAATAGAGCGATTAGGCCTTAT
>JAHWFP010168824.1:14932-37322 GCA_023313725.1 Lithobius niger
CCGCAACTACCGCCAGGGTCCACGTAGGCTTGGAAGAGGTAAGTTGCTATAATCTAGTTAATTTTCCAATCTATGGGCGAACCTAAAGCGCAGGAATTGGAATTCGGCATGGAATCCACGTAATACAGTCCCAGGAATACAGAACAATATGTACTAGCCGCCATGTTTTGAGATATATAACTAAAGCCTTGTGAATCTACTTCATGGGAAATTGGTTTGTATCTAGGTTGGGGAAGGGGGTGTCCCTTTAATAAAAGAACCAGGCCTGCGAAACATAATGTAGTTACTGTAGTAAAATTAATTTAAACAAAATCCACGTAGACCCAGCTAGAATGTTATAGAGCAGAAACAACAACTCCATATTGGCTGTCGAGCTCGAATCCTAAACTAGTCGTTGAACTAGCTGCAAGGGACATTCGTAAAAAAAAAGTGCCTTTAGTCATGCTAATGTTGTGAGATCGGATTTCTTCCTGTAAAACGTTGTTTTGTCCGATCCCTTCCGCCTCGAAACATTTATTCGGCTGGTAAAATCGGAAAATAAAAAGATTCCACTTGATTCAAACAATATCACACGAGACTCACAAACGCTCACCTTCACAACGAAGATAGTCAGTCTATTATCTGCAAATTTTCAACTAATAACTGTAGGCGTCATCGGGCACCACAAAGGTAAGATCAAACTCTGTTTACATTTTTAGTCCAAGGGCCACTTGATGAAAATTGCACCAACCCCCCCCCCAAAAAAAAATAGCATTCTTAGGTCCAAGAAAGCCGCTCTCACAGCATCTACATTAATAAAAGCGAGTGTTTTACAGGTGACACCGACCACCCGAGCCACCAGCCTGCAAAAACAACGTGGAGTGGCCGTTGACAACTTATAACAATCTCTTCGAATAATGAGGGTATTCGATGATTGTAAACAAAATGATTGTTGGCAATAAACTGAAAACGTGACTATTAAAGGATAATACAGGCATAAGCAACTTAATATTAAACCGCTGGCTAATGGTTCTGGCTAAAGATTAAAATTAAACGAAAAGTGAAACTCGGGTTAAATACAGAAAACGCTATTTACTTTCTGCCCAGAATCCAGAAAAAAAATTGTAAAAATATCATACAACACGAACCCATGAATTCTGGGGACGGGTCAAGACGGTTTTGGAAGGGTTATAAACCAGCCCAACGCGGGCCAAGCCACATCGCGCTGAATGAAGCACTGACCGCTTGCTAAAGTTTCTGTTTTCGTCGACAGAATTATGTAGTGCACCTTGTAGTTATGCCCTCCAAAACCCATACTGGTGCCAATATGGCGGCAAATGTCGCTGGTCTATAGGTTGGGTCCAGCATAAAACAATACAGTATACCTTACTCACATTCAATTGAGAGGGGTTTTGGAAGGGTTATAAACCAGCCCAACGCGGGGCCAAGCCACATCGCGCTGAATGAAGCACTGACCGCTTGCTAAAGTTTCTGTTTTCGTCGACGATTAATATGAAAGGATTGATGAAACTCGGTTAACTATTGAAAACGCTGTTTACTTTCTGCCTCTCCCAGAAAAATAAATGACAAAGCTGCCAGGCTAAGGTTTGGACTTTGTTGTACAAAGGCTTTATTTCTTCATTTATGATGTAAATATTCGTACGTAAGTGCATGGAGTCCAGCTGAGGGAAGACGCTGATTGAGTGAGCGAAGCCAACGAAAATCAGCGTCTGTTAAGCAGTGTGCGCAAAAGCACGTAGACGGGTTACACGCCTCCGCAACAAATACATGAGAGAGCAAACCGACCCATTGCTGTAAACGGTGCATCAAACACCAGAGCTTCTGCTAGTTAGCTTGATAAACTGCACTAATAATGTTTTCGCCTCCACATATGTCCAGTGACCCTCGCAGTTAGCTCGACGACTGACTCCAGATGCAAACTCCGTAGTGAATAAGGTGTTAATAAGCGTATCTAGACCATCCTCCTCAGCGTACAGTCTTTTACATCTGTGCATGCACTATAGAGCAGTGACACGACGTAGTGTAATTGTATATAATTCTTATGCTGGAGCCTTAATGGGTTAGCTGCAAGGGACACTTCAGAGAGAAACGGAAGGGCATCAAACTGAAGCCGATGCTGTGAAGAGTTATTTCTTAGACCTAAAACGCGCGATTTTTGTTGTTGGAGAAAACAACGTTATTTTAAGCCTAAAAAATCCGCTCTTCCGTTGTTTTTCCCTCCATTTTTATGTAGTGCACCTTGTAGTTATGCCCTCCAAACCCCATACTGGTGCCAATATGGCGGCAAATGTCGCTGGTCTATAGGTTGGGTCCAGGATAAAACAATACAGTATACCTTACTCACATTCAATTGAGAGGGGTTTTGGAAGGGTTATAAACCAGCCCAACTCGTCATCGTTATCAGACCGACTTTTATACATTTAGTTCATACTTACCATTTTTTTTAAACAAGTAAGTTTATAAATCTTATCTGACGATTTGTTGGAACGAACCTATGCAGTATTTGAAAATTTCAGTCTCGTAGTCCGGCCCTTGCTTGATAACGTGGGTCAGCGAAAAGCCTGGTTTGAACGCTGTTAGGCCGGGTTTACGCAACGACTCGCCTTTGCATTCTCGCAGCTAGAATTTAATCACAATCGCAAAGTTGTCGTTGCCATGGTAACAAAGCTATCTGGATTAGCTAAATCCGACGTCGTTTGAGTAAATCATTAAGTCTTATAATCCGTGACAATAAGATAAAGAATTCCTCCTGACGAAATTTTCTCAGCCGTTTCCGAACTCGGATTATTCAGTGTTTTCATTGCGAGTCGACATAGCTAAAACCGGCGCCATGTTGGAATTTCAGATGATTTCTAGCTTCTAGCTGCGAGAATGCAAAGGCGAGCTGGTTCATAAACGCGCCCTTAGTATAGCAAGTGAGTTCATCGAGAAACGCAATGCGAGTTATTTATCTTATTTCAAGCTTTTATCCTCTCTGGATTTTTTTGCGTTCCAGTCTGTGTTGTTTAAACTTCCAGTCTAATCACGTGGAACCAAGTGTTTCCCCATTTATTTTCACTTAAATAATATGAAGGAAAATTGGAAGTAAGCCATTAACGAAAATCGTACACTAGAATAACGTAGTCACCTTTTGCTCCTATGTCTCATTTATACCACGCGCCATGGCTGTTTGCTGTGACGTGCATATCACGTGACTGGGCTAGTCCAATCAGACGGCCAAACGGCCGTTGTTCTCGTTCGTCATTGGCTAACTCATGGTGACGTCACGGCAAACAGCCATTGCGCATGGTTTGCGCAAGTGTCGTGGCCCAAATTCGAAACCGCGAACCACGTACTTCACCAGATGACTGCCATGCCGCCTTATGACAGTGGACAAGTTGCCGTATCGGTATTGGTGGTATTGCAGTGGTGCAGGACGGGACGGAAATGCCGGTCGGTAATGCCAGGCGGAATTAACTTATATGTTCTTGGGTGGAGGATGGCTCAATGATAAGATGAACTTACTGCTGAACCAGGAGTTGCCATTGATGTTAATTTATTGATTCAGTTCTAAGATGTTTGGGCCTATACCTGTCATGACATTATCCCTTCCAATAATAACGCTAACGGGATGAGGGCGATTATAGGGAAAGGTTTTGGGGCCATGAATAGTTAAATTGGGGCAGTTGGAGGCTTAATGGTGGACAATTTCTAATATATTTTCGAAAGAGGACTTACTTGGGTACGGGAAAGAACGGAATGAGGGTTGGGGATTTTATCACATTGTTACCCTAGCACTCGGCTATTACATTGTTGGCTAGACATTGCACGAGTTTACAATCTTATTGACAATGCAGTATGCAGAGAGTTGTTGGAGGTGAAAGGCAGACTGAGAAAGAGATCTTGACAGGCAAGGTCGATTGAGTCGAAGCAGCGTAAGGCCACGAAGATTGCAACGTCCAGCAGTGCTGATGAGTGTCGGGTCACCATGGCAGATCAATCCCTACAGTGGTCAGGCGGTGGACTGTTTCGATGTATTGAATCCGGGTAACGACAGTTTAATGAAACTTAAATGCATAAAGGTGGCTTATTGCACTACGTTACTCTAGCTAGTTTATGATTTTTCCATTACTAGGCTAATATCCCCCTCTTGAAAAAGCCTCCTTCCCCTCCCCCATCCCCCCCTTCCCAGTAAGTATCTCCCCCCCCCCCCGCCTCCAAAGGAAAAAATACGAACATAGAAAAAATAAATAAACCGATAGGTGCGGGAACGATAGCCATCTTAAAGCCTCCACCAATCATTACTAGCGCAAAATAATAAGAATTAAACTTTTTAAATTTAGCATCCACTGGGGAAAAAATTTCACCCCCCCCCCCCCTCGTCAAAAAAGGAAAACCAGTTGGGAAAAAAGGTAACCAATGTATAAAAAACAAATCCTGATTCATCACCACATATAAGTGGAAATTAAGCACTCACTAAGTAATGGTGGTATATGCAACGTCCATATATTTCATGAATTGAGGGTCTTGTTGACAATAAAAACACTGAAAGTTTGAAAAGGGGAGCCGCCACAATTTGCAGGCTTCAGAGCTCAGCCATGGAATTCACGTCGGAGCGCTGAGGAGTGCAAATTGCGGCAGCTTCCCTCTTTTTTTTTTTTAACTCTTTGTGTTTTTATTGCGAACAACACCCACAATTTGAGGGCGAAAATTTAATTACATTTCATTTATCATGAAATAAATGCTGTCATGGTCATTGGCGAATTGCAGTTCAGACCGACATTTTTTTTTACGTCGGTGTTCGTATTATTTTTTTAAACCTCTTTTCCTTTTCTTGGCGTTTGGTGTAAAGATATTTTCCCTGAAGAGTTATTGCTATTAAATTTTCCAGTAGGATATTGATGGAAAATATTTTCCAGGTGGGCTGTTCACGAGGGAAATAATCGCCTGCTGTACCGAATTACACTGATGGCTTATTTCCATTTTCGTTAAAATTTTGTTCGTTGCCTCTTAATACTGAAACTAGCCTACCCTAGTATTATCCATCCACCCAAAACCAAAACTGGTAGAAAAACCCGCCAAGTTTCCAAAAACGGTCCGCCTTTGAAAGTAGTGATATCATTCCACCAGTGAAAGGCCGCCAAGGTTAATCCTATTAGCCAAGTTAATCGCACATACTAATAGTTCGAAAGTTAAATGAAAACTAGAAGATTGCTACTAGCGGTAGTAGAAGATTGCTACTTAGCTAATACAGGCTGCTAAGGTTCTGTCTTTCTCGGCGATTAAAATGAAAGGATTGTTGAAACTCGGTTAAGTATTGAAAACGCTATTTTCTGCCTCTCCCAGAAAAAAAAAACGGCAAAGACGCCAGGCTAAATGCTTGGAATTTGTTGTACAAAGGCTATACTTCTTTATTTACGATTGAAATATACGTATGTAAGTGCATAGAGTCCAGGTCAGGGGAGGCGCTGATTGAGTGAGCGAAGCAAACGAAAATTAGCGTTTGTAAGGCAGTGTGCGAAAAACACGTAGACGGGACACGCCTATACACACACCTATACTACATTTCTTTATTCACACCTATATACTACATAAGCAGCCACTAGCGGTCCGAAAATTTGTTTACCTCTAAGTGTGCCTTAGCAAGTTTTCATTCCTTAACTCATTTTTTTTTCTTCATGTTTATGTGGCCTATATTGAAGCGGGTCGTTGCCGCTTTCCGTTCGTTTAATTTACGATTTAATAATGGATACATTACTTCTGCATTTCGTCTCTTGAGTGCACTGTAAAGCCCCCAGAAGCCATTAACTTTAATGTGTCAATAATCGCCACAAGAGGGCGATAAGTCGCTAGATGATAACCACTTGTTCCGAGAAATCTCATTACCAACTTACTTTCGTCGATAGGCGGCAGTGTCGAGAACGAGTTATGAAAAGGAAAGCGTTGTATTGTCGCCCCGGTTTATGGTGGTTTTGGGGTTGATCAACCCGGTATTTGCAGAATGGAATAATCCGTTGCCTAGGTTTTGCTCTGTTGCTAAGGAACTTGAGTGGTTCTCGGAGAGTGGTAGACGTTTTAGTGTAATAACAACCTGAGATTAGCGGAGGTCGGGGAGGACATCCTAGGGTAAGGGGTGCCCATCTCCCGAAAGAGTCCACCGGCCTCCCCCCCCCAATATTTTAACCCCCCCTTCGTCCAACTTTAGAAAAAAATTGTATATTTCGTAGCACGAGTCGATTATTCAGCCGCCAACTAATCATGTTACGAATTATACCGTTTTTCTTTTAAGTTGGAAGGGGGGGGGGGGGAGAATTGAACGAATTGAAATAAAATATGAATCTGTGACATGACTCAGGAAGGCATTATAATTATGTTTATTTAGTATACCATGTCGTTAGTTTATTTTAATTTTAAAACTGTAGTCGAAAAAACTTTTAAATTTCAGCCAAAAAATAATGGTTTATATCTACATCGTTAAGGACGTATGATGTGCGTGTGTGTGCGTATTGTGTGTGTTTGTTTGTGTGTTTGTACGTCTACTCCTCTGGAACCGAAGCACCTACAAAGATGGGAGTAGGACCAAACGAAAGTTAATTAAATTGCGCTCAGTGTAGGCCTATTTTCATCGCTGTAATTTGATATTATGGCCCGCAAATACGCGAAAAACCCTGAAAAAATAATGTCAAAGTTTTTTTTAAACCATCTTGATGTTTGTTCATGACGTCATAGTTTGTTCATGCAAACCTCCCCGAGCGAAGAGAGATGATTTGGAAAAGGATGCACGGAAAAAATAACCTAAAGGGACGACGTATTTTGCAACACATACATCTTAAAATTGGTTTTGTATTAACTGACTTGATGCATGGAAAAATCAAAACAATAGATTTGGTCTTAAAACGATGTCACAACATTCTTATTTCCGAAGCACGAAGGTGCGTGGATTGAACGAGCAAAGCGAGCGATTTCCACGTAAACTAAACCTTTTCAATGTGTGTTTCGCTTTGCTCTATCAATCTTTCATCTTTCACCTTCGTAGGTTTGGAATGATGTAGGTGAAACGTAGATATGCTGAGGAATGTAACGAACAAACTGTGAGCAACATTTGCAATTAGTTTGCGTCGAAATAATCAGCACACGATTTTGTGATCCTCTTGGAATCAAAGAAATTACTGGAAGCATGGGTTGACGCGCACGTAGCTCTCGGGTGGCCAAACTGTTGGAATGATTTATGGTTATCATTTGTTTATGCAGCAAAGCCGTACGAAAAAACGCGTACTGCACTCTGAGAATTTGCTTGATTGTTCTAGACGTGGAATGTCTGTCAGCAGCACAAGAGTTGCAGCTTGAAAGCTCCTCGAGCGTAGCGAGGCGACGCGGAATGAGCGAGCGACTCCGCTAGTTCATGTTAACGTTAAGAGGGCTGAGTTACCCACCTACTCCATTCTCTACAAGATGTCTCAGAAAACGTTTGCCGGTTTTGTTGGTAGAGACCTGCATAGGCCCATCACTACTGCTGATGTTCACAACCATAGCTTCGTTCTGTCTTCGACGAACCCATGGTTGTGTACATCAGCAGTAGTGATGGGCCTATGCGGGTTTTTACCAACAAAACTGGCTAACGTTTTCTGAGACATTTATTGCAGACGATACTTGCTACTCCCGTTTTTTGCTCATGTTGCGGTTATGCCATCATTTACACCCACAACATATTAGATTGACGGCGTATGGCCTACGCCTGTGAGTAGGCCTGCAAAACTGGATAACGACTTCGGAGACACCCTGTGTATTATTTCGGATACGGGGTCTGAATACTAATCCAGCGAGCAGTCTGCGCCCGCCAGGCAAGTCTGCAAAGCTCTCGAAAGGTTATCCCCCCTTGCCGTGTCTATCAATTGCCTCTTGTGTTCCAGACTCGTGTTCATGATCCCCGGAATAAATGTCCAAATCTAACCTCGCATCAAATAAATAATAACTTCTCCGAAAACTGCCGTTATTGAATTTTCCTCCAGCAAATCCCGTTGATGCCCAACGTCCAACCTATGCAGAAAGCGTGTGTTATGGATTTCCTTGTCTCGCGCGTTATGTAGACGTTCGTTGGTTGGGTTGAATGGATTGCTTTGCAGGGGCCCAAGCACAACGCAATCAGCTCATGGGAGCAAAATTTCAAACCCATAGCAATAAATCTGAATGGCTTCGACATCTGAGCAGCCAGAGAAGTAATCCTTGCCTGCCAGCCTGAGCGGACGATGAAAAGATTCTTGCAAATAAATGTTTTTGTACAACCTTTCATGCAGTTCCCGTGTTGTTGTCAAACTTTGATAGCGAGGGGGGGGGGGGGCTGTTCGTGCCCGTGCTCATTTCGACTTACAAAATCAATGTTCTAGCACCGCCACCAAAACTCACAATATCCAAGGAACCAGAGCCACACAAAGGTCTTATGGGGGCCTATGCTACATTTTCTGCGTGTCGCCTCATACCGTTCTGCGGGATTAGTACGCTTAGGGACCGTGGCATCCAAGGATTTTTTTTCCTTTTTTTGGGTTTTGTGGATTTCTTGTGGCCTTTTTGTTTGATTCCATTTCTGGTTAATCTGTATTTGACTCCGTATAGACAGGGTTCTCATCACCCCGGATAACCTGGAATTTAAACCATGTTTGAAACTCAGGAAATTTTCTGACATTTTCCAAAAATCTGGCAAAGTCCGGGAAAAAGCTACATTTCAGGCCTAAGCCTGAAAGTACATTAAACACATTATGTTAAGGCAATGCGGTAAAACAGGTTGTTCTTATGTTTCTACACTGAACCCTGAAAGTTCATATAATCGGGTTATTCATTTGCACTTTGTCATTCCTATAAACAACAAGTAAGGGTGTTAAAATGTGTAAATTAAAAATGTCCTTCCTATAGTGTCCGCGGCCTATCTTGAGTTCGCCCGAGAACGACACAGATAATCAATTGTATGTTTTTGGTAGCAGAGTGCCTTGTTGATATCCGACATGGTTACAAAAACAATGGCGGCCGTCGATTAATGCCGCCCATTCCAGGAAAACGTAGCCGCTCATAAAATACTGCAGGACTCAAGATAAACCGCGTACACAATAAAATTATGGTAAACAGCCTGGAAATTGATGTCAACTATACTCTGGAAAGCCGGAAAACTCAGGGAAATTATTTCACGATTTTGGTGGGAGCCCTGATGAGCAGTGACAATAACGTAACGAGAGTGCCATTGTCAATGGACCGAAGGAGGTTATATTAATTTTAATCTAGATCAGAACTGGCTGATCACGTTTTCTTTGTTTCTTTTTTTTGTAATCCAGCATTAGGTGTTCTAACGGGTTGCAGCTAAGAGTGAAGCCAAGTATAACGCATGGGAGAGGGGGGGGGGAGGAGGGTAGAGGTTCAATGGCGAGTTGACAGCTAGATTATTAGCGCCAACGTCAGTCACAGTACAGTGGTCCGGGTTGCTACTGCGCCACACATTACTGAGATGTTAAACGAACTCTAAATCTAGATCTTATCATAGATCTGTACCTTCCTGCAAAAACTAAAAAATCCCGGACGGGAGGACAAGCTTATCGGCTAATTGACGCGCGGAAGATGGAAACGGCGACAAACACCACTAAGATGGTTTCAATCAACAAGTAAGTGACGGACCGTAAGTGGACGTCGACACCAATGAATGACATTCAGGAGGGATAACCCCCCCACCACCTTCAAAAGGAAGCGGTGAGTAAGGTTGGTGTGACTAATACGCAAACGTTCTAACGCCATCTCCTCCCGGCGACTATAGGTGCCTGTAATAGTTGCTGAATAATGCCTGTAATAGTCCTCACGTTCCCCGGCACATTTCAGGTCCATCCTTGGTAAGTTAAGTCAACGGGCTTTTTTGAAACGACCAGAATTGTTTAAATAGAGAAAAAAGAATGAATAAAGAAAAATCTTTTACGGGCCCACTCTAAGTGGCTTGCCCTTCTGGGAACCCTGCCACTAATGCGGCAAAATTTTAATTATTTATTCATTTATTATTTACCTACTTAAAAATCTACCCTGTGGTAGAGTAAACTAAATCGCAGTTCTTCCCTTCTTTTTCTTTCTACTTTTGATTTTGTTAATTTTTTTTTCCGGTCAGCGTTCAATTTCAAGCGAAACTGATTTTTTTCCCCTCATAATCATGAAATTCTTCTGAGGAGGTGCATTTTCAACTTTATATTTTTACATGCTATTTTTAGATTTCCTTCTTTTTCCTGGTTTTGTTGACATTTTCCAGGCATCCAGTGGGTTGAAAGAGAAAGAGATGGACGGTTGCGTAAACAAGAGTTTTTTTCGTCTTTTTTTCTTGGTGTTTCTTTTTTTTTTCCCATTTTTGTTTTTGCCCGAGCCTGCATTTCGTTAGTCGAATGTTTCCAAAAATCAGCTTGGCGGCTTCTGGGAAAATATGAAGACATATGGCCCTCTCGAATAGACTGCAGCATTCTTGCCTAAATTACTAACACACTCACTTCCGCTTTAGAAAAAAAAAGAACTGAGTGTTTCAAATTTTATCAAACATTCTTTGTGGCGTGTGTGTGTATGTGTGACATTTGAGGGTGAGCTGGCACTATCGAAACGTTTTATTGGGTGGACGAGATGGAATTTGATATTAAAAAACGCTGAAGCGTATACAATTCAGATGTAAGCCTTGAAAAAACTTAATGCTTTAAAGGAACAGATGCAATAAAAAAGTCACGTAAGCCATCAGCGTCGCACCACGTAAAATTGTAAATGAATCTCCAGAGTCCCAAAAAAACATTCTGGAGCTTCTTTTACACGTATTATAGTGTACGCTGATGGCTTACATGTCTTTTTCTTGTATCTGTGCCTTTATTGCATTAATTTTTTTTAAAGCTTACATCCGCATATTATACATTGTAGCGTTTTTTTTTTAATACTAGTGTGCCGTTTTGTTTTTTTCTCAGATAAACTAAACAAGTCGAATTTTGGTATATGAGATGATATAGCGAAATGATCTAAACGAAATGAACGATTTTTTTAGATAAATCAGATAAACGAGATTTGAGATAAATTAGTTAAACGAGATTTGAGATAAATCAGTTAAACGAGATTTGAAATAAATCAGATAAACGAGATTTGAGATAAATCAGTTAAACGAGATTTGAGATAAATCAGTTAAACGAGATTTGAGTTAAATCAGATGAACGAGATTTGAGATAAATCAGTTAAACGAGATTTGAAATAAATCAGATAAACGAGATTTGAGATAAATCAGTTAAACGAGATTTGAAATAAATCAGATAAACGAGATTTGAGCTAAATCAGATGAACGAGATTTGAGTTAAATCAGATGAACGAGATTTGAGATAAATCAGTTAAACGAGATTTGAAATAGATCAGATAAACGAGATTTGAGATAAATCAGATGAACGAGATTTGAGTTAAATCAGTTAAACGAGATTTGAGATAAATCAGTTAAACGAGATTTGAGTTAAATCAGATGAACAAGATTTGAGTTAAATCAGTTAAACGAGATTTGAGTTAAATCAGATGAACGAGATTTGAGATTAATCAGTTAAACGAGATTTGAAATAAATCAGATAAACGAGATTTGAGATAAACGAGGTTGGAGATTAACGAGCAAAACAAAATTTTAGGTAAATTAGGTAAACGAGATTGGCGATTAAGGAGCTAAATCAAGATTTTAGGTAAATTAAATAAACGAGATTCGAACATAAAGATGATAAACGAAATTTGCAAAAAAGGAGATACACAAGATTTCATTTACCAAGTTTAAATTAAATGAGAATTGAGTTTAGAGATAATTATCAGATGAACAAGATAGCATGGATGGCTAATATTTATCCCAATAAATGTATCCTAATATTTAGTGTGATACTAAATTCTCTGCATCAGATTGTTCCAACAAAATTCGTGTAGTAGCTTTACTCGTGGGATTACCATTCAGGATTCTTGTCTCCACAGAACACTTTGAGTATTAAACTGTTCTCATTACTCACTCTTCTTATTAGTAGAGTGAGTAACGAGTAAAGAGAACAGTTGCTGCTCAGAAGAATTTAAAGACAGTTGGGGAATTTGTGGTTTTTTTGTCAGCAAATAGTATCGATTCAGTGGCGACATAAAGACAAAAGTCTGAAAAACAACAAAAGGACATAGGCCTTTTTAAAAATACTAAAATTTTAAGCTACAAAAGTTAAAAATCGTTTATTGGTTCGATCGCTAGGTAAAATCAAAATTTTCCCCACAAGAATAACAACAAAAGTAACAATAAAATAGTGTTCACATAGCGTTTTCGACTATACCTAAGTTGAAAACCGGTTGTTGGTTGGATCGCCAGTCAGGACAAAGAGTCCCAAGAAGAAGAACAACAACAACAAAAAAGAACTGACCATGCTGTGGTACAGCTAAACGGTTGTACTGTTGTCGTTACAATTTTGAATGCAGTGAAATGTAGTTACGACACGACCCCCCCCCCCCCCCCCCCTAATCCGAAATTTCATTGGTCCATGTCAATTCTGGGCGAAAGTATGAGATTTGAAAGTTTGAAATTTAACTTGAAAGTTCGTGCTGAGTCCTACATAAATAAGGACCGCTCATGGTCCGCCATTATAGCGGTTCTTGATACCCTGCTTTATGAGGGATGATTTACGAACTTCCGAACACCATTTCGGCTATCTGGCGCACTTCAGTTGATTACAGGGTTTTTTTTTCTAACAGTATGACTGGTGGGTATACTAAGCAGTAATTTGAGATGGAGTCGATATTGATTAATTTTGAAATTGACCCTCCAACTCAACCATTTACAAAAACAACTGCGGTTAAAAAAAAAAACATGTTCTCCAGCATTCACAAACTGCACTAAAGTGTCTCAAAACCGTTCAGCTTCCGGGACTTTGTCTTGGTCCCCGTTGAGGGAGCTTAGAGCGCACCCACACACACCCTGGGAGGTGAGGTAGATTAATGCCCATCATTCAGAATATCTTAAAAAAGGCCCTAGTTGGTTACATTTTTCAGGAAATCTACCACGCTGTCAATTTTAGGCCTTAAAGATTTACGCAACGATCTAGCTTGGCGTTCTCGCAGCTAGAACTCGAGATGGCGAAGTTAGGGCGCGTTTATGCAATAAGACTTTCTCGCTCGCCGAACGCTATTTGCTAGTCAACCGTTATTTATTTATGATTAGTTTCCCGTTGCTACTAAATGAATGCGGTAGTAGATAACAAATTGTATGTATTGTATAAATAACAACACGGATAAAGAATAAAGTGCTACAATAATTTTAAACGTTGCTACAAGATTGTTGTCATTTCACGCTATTTCCAAAATTTGCTAAGTTCTCCCTCAAACTACAGCTTCTAGCAATGATCAAACGTCGGTAGAATAAATAGCTTCTCGCATCGAGAATTCAAAATCCAACATGGCGTCCATTTCGTGGCTACCGAATCGAAGACAAACCATCGAATGCCGGCATACAAAAAACAGTCCGTCGTCTTGTACTGCAGTAAAAATTGTTTTCTTGTTGTCATAAAACGACGGTCAAATGTTGCAAGCATCGTACGCCGTGTCACGAGGCACGAAGAGAAGATTTGCGTCTGCGTCGGTGCCATGGTTAGACAACTCGAAAGCCGCGTACTCCGGTAAAGGCGAGAAGCTGGCATCAGATTTACGCAACGACTCGCCTTTGCATTCTTGCAGCTACATAAGACGCTAAGACGCTAGCGATAAGACGCTAGAAATTAACGAAAATTCCAACAAGGCGGCGGTTTTAGCTCTTCCGGATTGCAACAAAAACGGTCAATAATTTGAGTTCAGAACCGACTGAAAAATTGTTTCGCCAGGAGGAATTCTTTATTTTATTGTCTCGCGGAATATAAGACTGCACGCATTTACTCAAACGATGTCGGATTGCGATATTCCAGGTAATGTTGTTACCACGGCAATTGGTATATCGCGATTAAATTCTAGCCGCGAGAATGCAAAGGCGAGTCGTTGCATAAATGCGCCCTCAATCTTTCATTTGACGCTACCCTCACCTATGGGAGCCATGCTTCCAGATGAGTAGACATACAAACGAACAAACAAACAAACAAATCAAACAATTTTGAATGGCACAGATGAAATGCAGGCGTTCTGCGAAGAATGTGAATTGAATTAAGGAACGAATTAATTGAAAGAATGTGAATTGAATTGAATTAATTGAATTAATGAGGAATTGAATTAATTAATGAGGAATTAATGAGGAATTGAATTAATTGAAAGAATGTGAATGTGAATGTGAATTAAGGAACTGTGAACAACAATTTGCAGTTAGCCTGCGTCGAAATAATCCGTACATCGATTTTGTGATGTTCTGGTGATCGAATAGACTACGTGAAGAAACGGTCGACGCCAATAGAGTGAGCCGAACGAACGATACGGCTACTACACTCCGTGACTCCGTAAACGCCACCTCATCGCCTTCAGTGCACTCCGCTGTTGGTAGTATTGCGAGCTGTACCACTATTGAATCTATATGGTAAAATACTCTCGAAGAACGTAATCAATACGAACATACGACTTTATCCTGTTACGTAAACGGGAGTAAGGGGGGGGGGGGGGGGAAAGAGGACGAAGGGAGGACAAGGAAAGAGATGGGGAATTGATTGGCTGATTTTCGAAAAATATTTAATGGGATTAGAGGGAGGAAAGGGTTGTAGAAAGAAGGGGAGTTTCGAGTGCTAAATGGGGATAGTCAATTATTTATAGAAACCGGGAGAAATGGAGGGTTAATAATATCCAATTTAATTAGTCAGAAGTTGCTATGCGGCGAATCGAAGGAATCAACCGGTGAATGAATCGGTAAATGTAAAAAAAAAAAAAAATTACGCAATATTTTTTTGATATAATACTGTATTCTAAGCATGTGGGTTGTTGGTGAGCTGCGGGGTGAACTGTAAGCTAAAAAGAGCTTTTTCACCGATAAACTAACCAAATCGCTCGCTCGCTCGCTGTCTCCGTTGGCGTCGTCTCGCTTCGTTCGATTAGGTTCGTTATTGCTGCACCTCTTTAAATAAGATTTAGATGATTGTTATTTTTTCACATACGTCTGCAAATACCCTGTAGTGTAATCTTACGCTATCTACATATATAATAGGCAGCAGGCGGCCAAGTCACCGGCCCCGCCATTTCGTCGTACAATCAAGTACCCCCACCCTGTAGTGACATCTGTTGACGGGATTCGCCTTCAAATTCGAGTTGGTACACTTTTCCAACGTCTTCGGACAGATGGCGCCACTTACCAAACCTGCCATGTCGCCGTCTATTGACGGCTTTGGACTACAAGTTCGGGTTATAACACTTTTTCCAAAGTCTTCGAAGAGATGGCGCCACTTACCAGACCTGCCGCACCGTTTTTGGGTTCGTTTTTTGGTATTGTTGTGGTGCTAAAGCGGCCAACAAAGTTTTAGTCGCGAGGACTGTGCCATTGTCGGCGTTTCAGCTAAAAAAAAACAACAACCCGTGTGTACTAAACCAGACAACTTTAAACCAAACGACGATTGGTTCTTTATTTCGAGTGGGTAGCCTGATACGATGGAAAGGCGCATTTATTTCGTAAATGTTCACTTCCAGAAAGGAGTTGAATTGTTTTTAAGTGGGCTCCAACAATCGTTACTTGCAACAATGTCGCAATGCACGGTACCGAGGTGTATTGTTTCCAAGGATCATAGGTTACTTGCAGACATAGGGCCTTAGGGCTTCGGGCAGATGACCAGGAGTGGTTAACGCTCGTTAAACCCTTTACTTTAGGTTACTTGCTTACTGAATGCTGGATTTCTCAGGGTTTTTCTTTAGCCTTCAATCAAACATACGACTTTTCCGGGGCTGCACCAAAGGGAGAATGTCACGGGGTGCCGTTTTCGGGGAGGGGGAGGTGGGCAAGCGTGTATGGGGGAAGAGGGCAGGAGTGTGGGTATTGGGGGTTAAAGTAATTGTGGGGGAGAGGGCATATGTCGGAGCCAGTCACATGTTCGGTCTTCGGTTTGATAAATTTAAAACCAAAGACCAAACACCTGGAGGGAGGCGGGGGGGGGGGGCGCGCACGGGCACAACTAGTAACATTATAAACCAAAGTCTCATAGCAGAATTGAAGCAACCGCAACGACCCCCGGAAGGGGAACAATGAAAACGTGCGAGTGTGTCAATTCTTTGGCATGAAGTTGAAACTGGGACGTTGTTGCCCTGAAAAGAAGTTGAAATTGGCACATTGTTGCCTCGACTAACAATTGGCACTAACAATTATCCTTCTAACTAAACACCGTGGTAATCTCAAGGGCAAGTATTACATGACGTCATGCACACTTCTTTTTTACACGGTACGCATCGCTTAAGCCACAGCGAAATACTGAGAGTTGGGAGGGGGGGGGGGGGCAAAGTGAGCTGTTACCATTAAGCATACGATTACGCATTAACTGAACCTAGAAGAGAACAAACAAACAAGCACGGGACGCGGGAGCCGGGAGCGTGTTCAACTACGTATAGCAAAGAGAAGAAAGGGAAGGAAACCAAGAGGAGAGGGAGAGGACGGGATAAAAGGAGGAGGGGAGAGGGGAGGGAGAGGATTGGCGGAAAGGGGGAGTGTTACACAAACAAAAATCGACTGTTGCAGTGAACGATCAGGCAGCACCGAGCAAATACTGGGAAACAACCACGGGTCAAATAAATCTCCGGGCGAAGCCGGGTACGATGCAAGTGCTTGTATAATTCTGCATCTGTCTGTTGGATGAGGATAATGAAGTATTGAGCAAAGCTGCATGTGTTTATTGATTGTTACTGAGAACAACCAGTTATTAAACTGACTTGCTCTTAGTTGGTTTGTTGCCGCCTAACCAATGTTGATGTGGGTTCCCGAAAAGTTTGACTTCTACGAAAAACATTTGGTCAGCAATCGTTGACGTCCTGTATTGTTGGGTGATTGTTGCTAATTGTTGCAAATGGTCATTTTTCGTTAATTTGGGGCATTTTGACACGTATTAAGAGTGGCCTACTCCTATCAGAAATTCGGAGGAAGTTTCTTTTCTTCTTAACAGTTTTTCCTATTTTGACGCCACTATTTCGAGCGGAGTAGATGGATACACACATAAATAAATAAATAAACACACTGAACGATTTTAATGATGTAGGATCACCTAAAACTTAAAACTTCGGTGTCTCCAAGATGGCGGCTTTCAATTTGCAACACGCTTGGTGCTAGACCATTACAACGAGGTTGGCAAGAATTTATATAGGCCTATTTAAGAAAACCGTTGTCGTGGTAAAACCTACTTTTCCTGCCTTTGGATGATTTTTAAGTCACCAATCCGGACGATCATTGCGCGGGAAATCCTTCATTCATTCGTCTCAAGTAGGCGGAACGTATGACGGCGGCCATATTGGCACCAAAACGGAATTAGTACACGCTACTCTCTATCAGGAAGAAGTTTCCGATTCAGTACACATTATATATACGTCATTTCCCCTCTTCCTCCAGAGCAATAATATATATATATCCGGATGTTTATATCGCTGTGGAATTAATTTCCGCTGGCATCGAGTGGTTCAGAGGAAAGTCAAAATGAAAAGATTTTTAAGCTGGAGGGGAGAGGAGTTGGGGGAGAGGGTAGGAGGTTAAGGCAATAACTGTGAATGAATGAATACAACTGTGTGTCCAAGAACAACATCGGGCCCTACATCGAGGCAGGCAGGATATTAAAATTTAAAGCCGGCTTGCTGGCTGGCTGACTAGACGATGAGCACTGGTGCTAGTGAATTGACTGATTTACCTTTCTGGCTATAGGCAAGCACGAGTTACTACCAACAGGAGCGAGCCTCGGCCTCACCTTCGCTTGCCTGAGGAGTCCAAGAGGAAAAAGACTGCTTCTGCTTACTTTAGCGAAACACGGCTGTGGCGTAAATTACGTCAATCTCGGTTTTGTAGCCAGTATGGCACACCAAACTCGCATTGTGCTAAAGTAAGATGGCTAAAGCTTCTTCAGTATAAATAGGAGTCGGTATGGTAAAATTTGAAGATTTTTTTGTTCTATTTCACCACCGCTTTTGTTTTCCGAGCGGCAACCGGTCTTCTCTACACTTCCGCTACTTCCGCCACTTTCGATAATAATGAGGCGCACACCTCTACCACGCCTTGCAACAGCGATCTGTATTATATAATGTAAAAAGTGGTAACCGTCCGTCACAATTGCTTGTCAAAAATGTGTTAGCTTTTAGGCCTAATTTTTTTTTTTACCTGCCATTTTAATTTCGCAAGTAGTTAACATCCAGTTGACTACCATTGAAAAAGGGGCGACGGACGGACGGACAAAGTCGTTGCCATATAGTCTTCCGAGCCTTTTCGGCTGTGCAGAAGACTAAAAAAATAATCTAAGCCTTCCTGGACAAAACAGGTCAGCTGTAAGGAACGATTTTAAACCGACTTCACGTTGAGAATGTAAGAATTAACACTGCTAACCTGTTTTGCCCAGGAGACCTTAGGTTGTCGCTTTTACTGAGTTTAGTCCCTTGTGCCTTGATAGTGTACTTGATCAGCGCCTTTTCGGAATTGCTGACACTATGGAAAATTGTAAGAGGGAGGGGGACAGGAGTGGGTATGTCTCCTGGGTGGTAGGTAAAAATACCCCCGGAAAAAGTACCCCGGAAAAAATACCCCGGACAAAATACCCCTGGAAAAAATACCCCCGGGAAAAAATACCTCCGGAAAAAGTCCCTTATTCTGATGAGAAAAAATACACCCCCGTTGATGTAAGACATCTAAAATTTTATTTTGTCAAAGCAGCGTTAATTAACTTCTCACCACGAATGATAACTGGAGCGGAAATCCTCAAATCGTAATTTTCAATGTACGTTTTTCGGAAAGTAAAAACACTAACTCGTTCGACAATTACCCGCAACGTATCGCCATTCCGTGCCGGAAAAAAAAAAAAACCACGGATAAAGAAGCTTGAACAAAAAACCAACCAACGAATAAAAAATTAAGGAAAAGACAAATGCGGAAACCCGAATAGTTTTGCAGATTTTTTTTTCAGTATTATTGTTTTTGTTATAAGAAAGGTTAGTTTAGGTCAGTTGCCTTGGCTCGAATTTCACCGAGCAAGCAAAGGAAGTTGGAAAGTAAAGGAAACTTATTTTTTCTGCGTCTTTTATTTTGTTTGGCTAAATCGAAACTAATCACAAAAACAGAAATGGTACGTAGATTCCGTGTCCGGTAAAAAAATCCCTGGTTAAAACCTCCCCCCCGCCTTTTTTGATCCCCGACAAAAAATCCCGAGGTAATAAAATCCCGAGTTAAAAAATCCCTGGTAAAAAATTCCCCTTCCATTTTGATCCCCGACAAAAAGTCCCTGTAAAACAAATGCTGCTTCACACAAATGTATTGCATAAAGCTTGTTGTATTGCAACAATTACATAAAGCTTATTGGTTGGACGTGTTCAACTCAGGCTTGTCACTCCTCACCATCCGTCGGTGCGCCGTCATGGAACTAGTAAACTCGAACAAAGGTCTGCAAAAACTTTGCTACATGGGGTATACGTACACCATACAGATAAAACCAAAGCTTTACTACTGTATAAGCATAGTAGTCTAAAGTGCCCTGGAGTGTTATACTCAAACCTGCGTTTTGACGAATGGAAAATTGACATTGCAGTCTTTTTACGCGCAGTAGGGTACAACATTCCCCAGCGTCAAAGACAAACTTCAACAATACAAATGTCAGAGATTTTTTTCCCATATAGAAAAGGACATTTTCGGTCTGCAACACCTTCTTTTCACGGATATTTTGGCTCGGGAGCATTTTGACTCGGAGATTTTTTATTCGGGATTTTTTTACTCGGGTTTTTTTTACCTCGGGATTTTTTGTCGGGTATCAAAAGGGCGGAGATTTTGTAACCAGGGATTTTTTTACTCCATAGATTCTGTTAAAAAATACAAATACATAAATTATTTTATGTAATTATAAACCTTTCGGGCGATCTCGGGCCTTTATCATTTGACATTGTGTGTGAAAGAGAGACTGGGTGCTAAAATATCGGATACTTTAATTCACATTTTTTAAAGTGGTTATACTACAGGACTTGGGGTATTTCACCAGAGTATATTTCCAAAGGGGTATTTTTTTCCGAAGATATTTTTTCCGGGGAGTTTTTTTTTCCAAGGGTATTTTTACCAGGGGTATTTCTTCCAGGGGTATGCTTTACGGGGGTATTTTTTCCGGAGGTATTTTTTCCAAGGGTATTTTTTTCGGGGGTATTTCTTCCTGGGGTATGCTTTCCGGGGGTATTTTTTCCGGGGGTATTTTTTCAGGGTCATTTTTTCCGGGGTATTTTTACTTAGATTCGTCACCTGATAGGAGGTAGCCGGGGGGTGGGGGGGGGGGGAGACGGGAGCATTGATGGTGGTAAACCCGAGTGAAAGCTTTACGCGTTAAAGGAACACTAAACCTAACACGGAAGTTAAATGCTGACAATTTTATTTCATGACGAACGGTAATAAAAATTATACGCACAATAAAACACGAATGAGAGCTAGTCAAAGTAATCGTTACGACCTGAACAACTAAAATAATGTTCGGGGTCGGAATTATTTACGCTGGCTTAGCTTAGAGCTATCATTACTATGAAGAAATTAATTCTTCGTAAAATTACTGGATCGTTGAAAACTAGAGTTCGCGAAATATCAAGTTTAGTTCATAAAACTTTCCTGAACGCAATCTTATTTGCTAGCTGAATGAGGACGGAAGCGGTTAAAGTTAACATGGCGGTCCGACGTGTCACTACAGTTCTTGAAATGGTGTCGTGTTACGAGCGCACCGTGTTTCTAGCGCACATGCAAAATAAGCCGTGCTTCTAGAGCACAGGTACAATGAGCCCACACCCGGAGTTCACAATTGCTTGCATCATAAGCTTTAGAATTACAGAAACCTCGATGTATATAGTAGATGTATTTTTTACATCTTACTTTCATCATAATAAAGTAATTTTTTCATCATAATAACTGGGGCCCATCCTGATTCCAGCTCGTGAAGTTTGGGTGGAAATGTTATGGGCTGTGGTTTTTGATATTATGTAGTTAGCCGCTGCGAGCACGATAGCGCCAGCGAGGCTCATAATTTGGAAAAAAAAAACTGACATTTTCGTTAACAGCGACCTTGATTTAACAATGACAGACACGAAGTATATAAAAAGACTTCACGAAGTGGATAAAAACGACGTCACGCGGTGGACTTTTTGACATGCGGGCGGTCCTGTGAGCTCGAAGCACGGATCGTCATGGTTTCTTGCGCTCAAAAATACGAAATTTGCTTGTGCGCTTAAAAATACGAAATTTGGTTGTGCGATCATATGCATGATGAAAAATTCCCAAAACTACACGTATATCTTCTCACCGAAGTTCTACCCCCTAGGTTTTCCTCTTTTTAGCCGCCATATAGAATTGCGGACGGGAATAAAATTTCCAGAGTATTGGCACGAAGTGAACCAAAACAGAGTGGATCTTGCCATTGCCGTTAAGAAGAAACTACAACGACCACGTCCATCCCTTCCTTACACAAGTACAGCCCCGTTAAAGGCGAAGAATTCAAGACGTCTAACTCCAAACGACCACGACTCTAGGAAGCTTAAGTATGACAGACGAAACATCCGACCTCACCCAACCGGACCTTGTTATTGGTGTCGGCGGCCACTTACGGTCCGCCACTTACTTGTTGATTGTCGCCATCTTGATGGTGTTCGTCGTCGTTTCCATCTTCCGCATGACATTGCGCGTCAGTTGGGCGATAAGTCTGTCCTCCTGTCCGGTGTTTTTCAATTTTTGCAGGAGGTACAGATGTATGACAAGATTTAGGTTAGGGGTTTGAATAACATCTCTGTAATGTGTGGTGCAGTGGCAACCCGGACCACTGCACTGTGACTGAGGTTGGCGCTAATGACCAAGTTGTCGACGCGCCATTAAGCCTCAATTCCTCCCCCCCCCGGACCTTACTCCCGACCGGAACCACTCTCAATCATGGAGCCGAGCGAGCGAGGGAGTTGCACGTTACAACGCAAATTGGCTGAACCTCTAGCATTTGATAACTTGGTGCACAAAATTCCCGGAACGTTGTGTCACTTCTTGCATTTCTTGCGCACTTTTTTGGTTTTTATTTCACTGAACGGTCTTTAGCGCTTTATGTTAAGACTAAAGCAGTCATTCCCGGCTTCACCTGGTATTTTGTTACGCCCGTGGTTGTTTCCCAGTTTTTGCTCGGTGTTAACTGAAATATCACAACAAAACTTGTTTGTAAACCACATTTTTGGTTGAAGTTGGGTGATATGGCAAGACATACAATTTTTACGGATTTGATGCTCTTGACATTGCAACATACAGTTG
>JAHWFP010168825.1:0-19033 GCA_023313725.1 Lithobius niger
ATACAAGATTTGAACTCACAAAACCATAAAACTTCCATCGCTTCCTGCTGTACAGATGCCTTTTTGAAAGCAAAGCGAACATCACGTGAGGTGCATGCTGTTCAAAATGATTCGAAGACGGAGTGCTGTGAAACTATTTGGTGTCTCTTTGAAGTAAAACAAACAGCATTTCGATACCATTTGTAATGTTTAAAAAAAAAACAAATTTTTAGAATGCGGTCATTATTTTGTGCTCACCCTCTGCTCACAACTCAGGCCGAGTCTACGAGTTTCGGCCTGGCTGCTACAACTCTGGTTGAACTCAGCTTGTGCGTGCTGTCCGCGGCTAAGCGTCTGCAGTCTTAGCTCATGCCTACTGAGTAGGTCGGTAGTGATGATTTGCATGCTTGTAGAAGAATATTACTTTGGTTATTGTTTCAAGCATTATACTACACTAAGGTTGTGACCATCAATCATGTTTCTGACGAAAGGGACTCTTCTATGTAGAAGCCTGTCTAAGTGACAGTTTGGCTTCCCTTTACAAGTAATAAAACTAACTAAATCTTGTAAGAGCTTTTGGTTGTACAAATTTTACAGAAGTGTCAATGCTATGTTTACAAAAGGCTGCCTCAGTTAATTAATGGTATGGATGTCTCTCCTTCGAGTGTTTCAAGTCTTTTGGCATGTGCATGTCAAAGAATCTTACATCATCCAGGGGCAAGAGAGAGTGATAGACTGCCTTCTCGCTATATGCATTCTTGCCTTTTTACTCCTCTTTATGCATGAGACCTTGAGTTTCTCCAGCGTTTGGCGATGCGGAGTTTCTGAAGTTGTTTTACAGCAAGTCATAATCTAAGCTGCTGTTGGGAAAAAACTTGACTAAATTTTAAATATTATACAAGACACATCGCTATCATTATTAATCTTATTAGCAGAAATATGTATTGATGCCTTTATAACGAGCCTCATCCCTCCAGACTATCCTTAATAGCAGTGAGTGAGGCCCCAAATGGCACAAAATCGATAGACTAGGGTAGACAGCTGGAAAGCATCAGGTTGTAGAGTTTCCCAATATTCCTAAGAAGTTGTTCCTAAATAATAATTCTACCATCGACAACAAGATTTTTTAAATGTTGTGGTTGCCAGGGATGCTAGGTTTCCCGAGGAACTGGCCTGAAAAGAGTTACGAGTTAAGTTGAGGACCTCTAGTAGGTTCCAATACTGAGCGATGGAGTTTCATGTGTAAGCAGTACCGGAGCGGGGCGGGAGGGGGGGGGGGGGCGAAGGGGTCAGCCGCACCGGGAGTCGTAAGGGGAAAGGGTACCAAAATGCTGCCGCCGAAAATGCTGCACCTTGATGGGAAGAAGCGTGTGGGAGGGGGAGGTTGCAATCTGCTCTATAATAGCGATAAAACGGGTGCTTAATAAGCTACTGGCCCCGGACGCTCAAACACCTTTCTTGGGCACTGCGTGTAAGAGGCAGTGGAAAATCTTGACGAGCCTTTCCTGATTGATCACCCTTGAGAGCAGCAAAAGCGTCTATTATGCGAAGCAAACAAATCCGCGATGCAAATTACATGTATGACTTCACTGACATTCCCTTAAAATCGTTAACTATGTTTTTTCAGGGCATTATCAGGGGATTGCTGTTTGCCAACAAAACTTTGTTGCAGCGATCTAACAAGAAATGTTGGACTGAGGAAATCAGACTTACCGTTAAATAACTGTCGCAATACCCAAACCACCTTCCCAGATCAAGGGGAGCTGGAATGGGTACTGGAAATGTTTGACATAATTTCAACACCCCCTTGACAAGTCAATAATACGGAGCCAAAAGCCTCTTTTGAGAACATGGAATACAAAACTTCAGGAAAGTCGTGAACTTTTAACCGTTCATCTGGACAAGGACTTGGAACGAAGTGCTAAAAAAACCACAATGCCAGCAGTTTAAAAAGAATCTAATTTCTATTAATTTGCTGCAAAAAAAGACTTTGCGTTCAGTGCCTTAGTTTCAAATATTGCACTAATATGGAGTTATTTTGCTATGAGTTGCTAATTGTTGCTTAATTTACCTTCTACCACACACATTTTCGTTCAAGTCAAAGGGAAGTATTTCTAGCTACTCTACATGTACTTGTTTGGCTTAATAACAATGTTGACAAACATTTACAGCAATAAATATCTATTTATTTGTTTATTTATTTACAACATTTACAGAAACAACACTTGAGCATACTTTCTTAATTTCTGGGAAATTTAATTGTCATTTTTTAAAAAAAGAGTAAAAATTGTAACAACATGTTACAATTTTGCCTGCCTGGATTCACGTTTTTGACTTTAGTTAGACAAAGTAAGATAGCTGCTTGTGTCCCCAAATTGCAACTGTAATGCTTGGGAAAAAAGGACAAGGAATTCAAACTTTACCTGGAATCTAATTTCTGCAGAATTGGGTTAAATAGTGATCACAGGCCAAAGGATAAACAATCTGTCACCTTAAATTTAGATCGCTTCTAGGTCCTCATCGTTCATAACAAAGTCGTATGGTGGAGGATTATCCACTGGTCGCTTCATGGTAAAATTGTCAGAAATTGGTGAAGCTTCATCTGGACTCTTCATCATGAAGTTGGAATTTAGTTGATGTGTCATTTCAATATCTTCTGAAGGGGCAGTTGGCTCATCATTCATTTCTGTCATGAAGAAGGTCTCCATCATTCCAGGAAATCCGCCATTGTTCTTCCCTCCGTCAAACTGGTCATCCACCACACTGTCTGCACTGACGATGCTGAATTCAAAGCATTAAATTAGAAAAATACACACTCAAATACATAGCTAAAACCAACAAACTATCAAGCAGAATTGGAAGGAAAATGCAACCGCTATCATTCCTAGAACTACATGGAACTTAACAGCGGGGCCAGTCGGCCTTCTACTGCAAAGATGTCCAAGTTTGGAACTACACTTAAAAATGGGTATAAAGTAATAATTGGGAGGACAGGGGTCATTTAGTTAAGTAGTTAGTGTATGTGTATGAATCGTGGGAACTGCCAACAAATAAGTCATTCTTCCACACAATATGGTAGGTACCATACGGCACGGTTCGGTAGATCTAGAGAATGTATGATAGTCATTTATTACGTGAGCTCACAAAAATGGAAAACAGTAATAAAATTAAATGATGGGATGGAGGTATGGAGATCTCTGCATAAGGACACAGCAGTTAATTTGTTGCAACAAATTGCATGAGCAACATTTCATAAGCAGCACATTTCATATGCAGCACATTCCATAAGCAACAATTCGGAAATTTGTTGCCTACAAATTTTTTATTGTTTTTCCTAGTCTGCCCTGAAAGTGTATTCGGCTTTATGACGAAGGCTGGGCAAGCATCAAATTTGCTGCTTTTAAAGTTTATTGGTTTTATTTCGACTGTTCTTTTTGTAGCCACAATAAATGAAAATCCCAACCATCCTTGTTTTAAAATTAACATGTTTCTAGATTTGTGTTGTTGATGGTTAACTGAGACATGCTACGCGGGTAGCCAGGGTAGCAGCCGCTACTGGACGCGCAGCATTTGAGGGTGCAAGAGGAACCTGACGCATCTGACGCAACAGCTAACCAGCTTGGTGGCCGGCTTTGTAAGGCCAACGGGACGGACCAGTCACGGGTCGACTTTACTTTTTAGTTCTTATCCTGGTTTAACACAGATTTATCTTTTCCGTTTTCTATAGGTCTGCCTGGATTACCTATATCCAAAGAACTTAACTTACAGTTTGGTTGGGCAGAGGCGGACTGGCCCAAGTTCCCGGGTCTCAATGGGACCCTCACCCCCGGCCGTTGGCTCCCCTCCCCCCTATCAGCCAGCTTCAGCTCCCCGATCCATAATAAAAAAAAATACGTAAAAAAAGTACTGATTTTGCCTAATTGTACAATTGTATAATTTTTACAATCTAAATTGAGTTTTAAAACCATCTGTACAGCATCAGAGTACTCATCTGCAGGCTGATATATATCATTCATCGAATTGTTTTAATTTTACCCGCGTCAGGCATATATCGTAACCGTACTACCACGGCCACGCGATGCGATGCGACTCATTTACGACTTCTGGTGCTTTTAGACGCGCAGGGCTGCTGACACTGGTAGTACAGGACAGAAAAGCCAATGGCTCAAGATGGGTTCAATAAATATGGATACAAACCTACTTACATTGTCTTTTGGACTTACATGTCAGACTGCCTGAGCGGGGAATCGGCTGTGCTAGTATGGCTCAGCGGTAGGATCTCGGCCTTTGATTTCATAGGTCGTGGGTTCGATTCCCCGCTCAGGCAGTCTGACATGTAAGTCCAAAAGGCAACGTAAATAGGTTTGCATCTGTATTTATTTGACAATGGTTGTCATAAAGTTGTTGGGGGGGGGGGAGGAATGGGGGAAATGTCGAATCATGTGATGATGTGACGTGAGGCAACCAGGAAATGCCTATAAAATACTAAAAAAACAGAAGCCCAAAACACTCAAACCACGGTCCCTAGGTGAGCCTACGACTGTGGAGTGTGGAGTGCTTCCTTTCCCCCGGCGGTCCAGAATTTGCGCCTTTTGGCTGCCAGTCCGCCTCCGTTGCTGGGGAATGAGTTAGTTTTCGCTCTGCCCTTAAAACTGACATTATTAAAACGAAACTGTGACAGAACTTGCAAATCTTCTCTTAGTGGAAAACAGCGCACATGCAGCCAGCTACCCAAATGTGTGCATAACTCTAATGCTGTTTCTGACCCTGCCAGTGACTTGCTTCAGCTGAGCGATCTTTTTGTAAGCTGAAATTAATTAAAAGCTACCTCCGCAACACAGTATTGCAGGAGAGGCTAAAGGGATTGGCTCTGCTGAGCATTGAGTGCAGGCATGCAAAACCAATGAATTTGGAAAATATCATAGATGAGTTTGCTGAAGCTAATGCACAACGGTGCTCCTTGTTGAAATTTAGAAAAGTTTTTCTAGTCACGTTGCAGTTAAATTTTCGTCAATTAAAGTTCACTTGAAACGTTTTGACAGCTTGTTTATTTTGTTGGGAAAGGGGGGGAAGGCACAACATAATGTTTCGCTACCGGGTGCACATTAGGGTACCTATGCCACTGCGTGCACTGGGTATATAACGGTTGTAGTTTCTACTGACGCGAGAATTTTGCATCCGAAATACATCATATTATTGGTGTGCAAGACCCATTGTCTGATTCTGAATGCCACGTATGCATTAAATTTGCAACGTTTCTTAATCAACGTCTAGAATAAAGTACTATGATGCTGTAATTATTTAAGTGTACTGATTGACCCCTTCCATGCCATAACATAACACATACACAAGATCATTTCGGAGGCGAAAAGTGATCTTCAGGAAGCAAGCAAAGCACACCCAAGAAACTTGGCCTACAGACCAAAAGGATGCAAGATCAAATCATGTCACCGACCTACGTAGCACATGTGACTTAAAAAAGACACCCTACGGGTATAGTGTATTATGTCTGGAGTGGAAGGCATTAATGTTTCTGTAAACCTAGGTAAAGAGAATAAACTTGCTAATGACATGATTAGATGAGGTTTCAAAAAAGTTTTATTGTAGGAAGTGGCAGTTTAGACACGTTTACCTGTAAAATGCTATTGTAAACAAAACGTGTAAAGCCAATAAGATCCATAGTGATATAATTATTTGAAGGGATATACCTCCCAGCATCATTTTTCCCGATCCTCCACAGCAAGTACGGCCCCAAAGGTCTATTTCCTTACCGTTAGTCAATCCCTAGCTGAAAATCCTTTTTTTAAATGTGGCGTCTAGAAAATTTTTTGTTGAATATAATGGAACTTTATTTACGAACGACCCGTAACTATATGATGCTTTGCGCGCTTACAATAACCATGACGTTTCATCTCTGTGTGTGCATATACTAATTTGCTAATAATTACCATGAGGTCAAAAATTTAAAAGCGTAATGCGGTAAAAATTAAAATTAATTATTCCAATTGATCGCTGAAGCAAAATTATAAGACACTAGCCTAAAAAATTATAAATTGTGATGTTAAAATACGAGAATCATTCCGGTTTGTGACGACACGATTAATGCGTTCATGCTGGTTCGTCTATTAAGCACAATGCCAAATGAGACAGTAGATACGTTCTTTCACTGCGAAGAATGCAGCTACTATTTCATATGACCTTTGTGTTAGTATTTGCGCGGAAGGCGACCAGCGCGAACTGTTATAAGGCAGGCGGAATGTTATAAGGCAGGCCGGGTGTCCCTTTAAATGGGGGTTTCAAAGATGTCTAGTATAGAAAGTGGTAACAATTTAAGGATATTTACCTTTAAAGTGCTAATTTAATTAAAATTGCCAAGACAGTAAGCTTGCTCGCAAAATAATTAATTTAAATGGGGATACCTTTTACAGTTCTGGTGCAGTTAAAATTAGAGTTTATTTACAAATTTTTCCCTCAATTTTAAAGTGGCTCTATCACCGATTGAAAGTAGGCATAATATGGCAACCTCTAACGCTCTAGTACTATCTAGCAATAGCTGCTTCAAGCGAAGGAATGTACAACACCACTCTTTAACGAAACAAACAAGCCACAAGCCTCCTTAATTATTGAATGGAAATTTGGTACGTCCTCGTGCACCTGGGAGCAAACTGTAAAGATGAACGATATCACTGCCCTGGAACGATGGTGCCAGCGTATTTTCGTTCGCTTTCAATTGGTGATAGTACCACTTGAATACTAAATCCAGGACCAAACATGTTAGAGTATTAGAGTATTGCTCTAATTCTTGAGCATTTGCTTTTTTAAAAATTAATATGATACAAGCATTCGGTCATAGCTCAGGAGTATTGTACATGCTTATACTTGTATTTAAGCAAGACCATTTACTCTTTTTTAGTCAGTGACCTGAGAATATGGTTTTAATACGTGAAGAAATGTAGGTTCTGTTTGACTATATTCATTCGGGCCAATTAGTTGATAGTATTTTTCAAGTTCGTATTTTGTCCTGGACCTGCTCTTAAAAAAAAAAGGGCTGATTCTTTATTCATTTCCAATACATGGTAATCTCTCTTAATAACGAACAACGTAGTGTGGCAAAAAATTGTTCTTTTACACAGAATGTTCTTACACAGAATTCCCCTTACAGTAAACTGGGAGTGAAGTGCTGTCAAAATTCTTTCTCCAGTGTAAAAACATATGGATAAAAATGATACTAAACCGAACTACAACTAAAATTTAATTGCGTTGTGAGGGACTGGATTTATAAATACTACCAAATGTAATTTTACTATAGTTTTATAAGTTTCAGAAAAGGGTATTTTACAATACTGAAGTGTTCTTTTTATAAAGCGGTTCCTTGTGCATAAAGAGGCATTTCCACCATTTGAACAGAAGACGATGAATTAAATAGTTAAAATTAGAAGAAGAAATTCTGTATTTTGAGGTTCGTTAAGTTGATAGTCTACTGTAGTTAATGACAAGAGTGCAGTCCTCATGTGTAAAATCCAAAGGTCTACATTCACTCTTACGAAAACTTACCTGTCTGTGTCATTGCTTTCAAACAATCGTGGATCATTCCCTTCAAATTCATAGTTGTACAGTGGATTTGACCTGAAACATAAGTCAGTGATTACCTGCCAATTGTTATTAACCATAATTTAGTTACGTTACGGTTTCATGATGAGAAACGTGCAAACTGTCTTTCCGAACTCCAAACATTATAGTACACTTACAGCAGTGCAGAAATCCACCCCAGCCGGTTGAGTCACAGTCACTACATCCTCAAACCCGACAAGATGCTTCTCTAAGGACGATTTTAGATAGAATTTTTAATAATTACAAAAATTATAAATATCAATGCTCAAGCAAGTTAAAAACTAATGAGCAAGTTTTTTGAGTGGTGAATTTTCAATGTTTGAGCACTGAAAATTCACCACCCAAAAAACTTGCTAATTAGTTTTTAACTTGCTTGAGCATTGATATTTATAATTTTTATAAATATTTGTAGTATTTCGAGTGTTACATATCTAAAAACGTCCTTAGAGAAGCGTCTTGTCTGGTTCCAGGATGCAGTGGCTGTGACTCAGCCAGCTGGGATGGATGGTTTCTGCACTGCTGTAGGTGTACTGTATTTAGAGTTAGGAATGACAGCTTTTTTTTGCTGAAGATGCGCTGGCTTCGGTTACAGGATGGCGAATACTATGCAAAAACAGCATACTAATAACTGTACTTTTGAGATAATGGGCTGGGATAAAAGATTTGTATGATAATTTTTATGTGCAAGGAGGAGGTCCAAAATTTTAAATGTAACTTCCTCTTCTCTCCCCAAGACTGACAGTTTCGGCTCTTTTCTCTACAGAAATTAAACACTGAGCAGAAGCCAACAAAATGTGTAAAGTAAACCCATTTATTCCGTGCCTATAATTTGATGGGTTTGTACAGCCAACTTCCAACTGCAATACTTGTCAGTACAGCAAGAGTTAATGCTAAAATGTAAGTGGGTGTAAAATGATGTATTGGACTAGTATAATACATTTTATCTAGAAGAAAAGTGACTAGTATAATACAGTGCATTTAGAATAAAAGTATGTAATATAAACAGTATAATATTAGTATATTAGAAAAAGCATTAGCGCTTGTGTCCCCATGGAACTCGTAGATGGGAAGGTATACAAACACGAAAAACGGACTAGAGTTCACTCGAAGAAAAACTATAATTTGTTCTTCAATTCCAGGCAACAAGTGTTGTTTTTAACATGCAAATTCTTTAGTTAATGGAAATTGTTTCTTTTGTGTCGGTTTCTGTTTTAGTTTTATTTCGTGTGAGTAATTATTTACTAATTTTATGTGTGTATTCTTAATTTTTCAATTTTGTAGACGTTTTGATGTTTACGGCATTTGTTTTATAGGCTAAGTGAGTTTGAGTTTCAGTTCTTGTGCATGTATTTGTTTGTATTTTGTATGTGTATTTTTAGTGTGCCAAATATGCAACCAATTTGTTTATTTGATTAGTGATGTACATGTATGCATGTGCATGGTGATTCCTGTATCACAATAATGGTTCTCTGGAATTGGAGTTCACATTACAGTTCGTTTCGTTTGAGTGAACTCAAATCCGTTTGTTTGTGCACCTTCACAGTTCTACGGCTTCTTTTTTAAACGGCAAAACCGTGTTTTGTTGTTAAGTTGTTGGCTTTGTTCGCTTCCTTTTTATTGTCATTGTTACGGTTTGTTTTTTCATATCTATGTCCATTTTCTGCCGAGTTTTGTTTGTAAAAAAAAGAGCATTACAAATACCGTACATATTTATGTCCATGTTTCATCCATGCTTTGTTTCCATGTCTATTACATGATGGGAACACACTAGTGTGTCTAGATTGAGCATGTGTCAGCTCGAGTTATAGTTTGCTGGTATATCATTCTGCATTGTTGCAGGTAGCTGTAGTATTCACGGGGGTTCAGATGGCTCAACAGGTAGCACAACCGTCTCTTGTCCAGGAGATCCAAGTTCGATCCTGGCCTCAGCCACCCCCTGGCACATTCGAGATGAGAAGAGCCATGTGGCAGCTCATGCTTGTGTCGACTGTGGCATGTCAAAGATCTGGATTTTCCGCTTGGATTTATTCAGCTAAATTGTTCTTCTAATCTTCGTGGGGCAGATACTGTATATCCTCAATTGTAGCCAATCTAATTGTAGTCGGGTCAAAATGGCTCGATTTTTAACCAGTAGCCCGAGCTACAAATACAGGATTTACGATAACCCAGTTTTGGTTCGCGCTTCCTAATAGCAAGCAAGTGTTCACTGCAAACAGTCAAGGAAAACAATTTGGAAATAATTTAACTTAATAATAAGTTGTTCAATCCTGGCGGCGCCCAATTTTTAGGTCAACTTAGTACCATACGGTTTAAAACTGAAAGATTTTAAAGTAAAAGCTCGGATAGTTTTTATTTTGGTATCTGATAAAGAATTATCCTTTTCTGACGTTGGCTGGCAATGTTACTTTCCCCGTGCCTAAGCATCGTTGTATGTCTTCCCCGATCTAATTGCCTCACCTCCTTGTTGCACCATTGTTACATATGTTGCAGCATTGTAACGCTTTGACATTGTATCCTGTCCTCTTGGGTGGGTGACCTCGTGGGAATCCATTCCGGGTGCTGCAGACATAGGGCCTTAAGGCTGCGTTGGGCAGATGACAGGGTGCAGTTAACGCTCGCTAAAACTCTTTGGCCCTTTTGTGCTGCTGTTTGTAGTGTTAGCTGGGTGCATGGTGTGTAGACCAGTTAATACACCCATTAAACGTTTCCAACTATTCCTGCCGGCTGTGTTAATAGCATTGTAACATTTTGACTTTCCCCATGCCCAAGCATCGTTCCATCATTGTTACATGTTGCTGCATTGCAATATTTGACATTGTTAGCCTCTGCCTCTCCTCCTTATATTCTTTTTATTTATTTATTTATTTATTTATTTAAATTAGTCGTAGCACCATAAGGCGTTAGAACGACATCTAAAATAAAAACAAACAACTCCAATACAACTATGTATCAGAGTGGCTGCACTGTATTGGAGTATGCTGAGCAACCAAACTTTTGTTGAATGCAATAAAGGTTTGATTTTGCACAGTGTCACTTGTTAAATCATTCCAGTCACAGATAGTTTTTGGAAAAAATGAATTGGCCAGAACATTTGTTCTGCACTGAAATCTTCTGATTTTCTTAATGTGATCATGCCTCCCAATGTAGTCAGGGGAGACAAGGTAGTCAACAGGATTCAATATTGTGTCCCTGTGGAAAATCTTATGTAACAGTCCAAGTCGCCGGTCCCTTCTACGAACACACAAAGGCTGCCATCCTAAATCGTTCATCATGCCGGACACGCAGGCACCATAAGTGAATTTATTAAACACCATTCGGGTAGCATGACGTTGCACGCCTTCAAGAACATCAATTAAAAATTGAGTACCTGGGTCCCAGACTGCACAGCACGTCACCACGTTAACATGCCTAATGAGGTCGATAATGGGAATGAAAATGCAGGCTATTCAACTGTTGTGAAAAAAAAGAGTTGGAAAGACAAGTAGCAAGGTAGTGACTGTTGACATGTGTTCTTCGTAAGTAGCCAAAGAGATGGAAGAAATTGAAAAACGCAAACTGAATGCTGTTATATACAATGTTCCTGAAAGTGCTGATACCGAAAACGAACCGATCTAATGAAGCAAATCTGTGGAAACCTGGATGTTACTGACAAAGTAAATGTTGTAAAGTTTCACCGACTAGGCAAAAAACAAGAGCAGGGAAACCGCCCATTACTTGTGCGGTTTCAAAACCAATCTGAAAAGGAATTATTCCTAAGTAAAGGATATAGATGTAGAAACTACACAATTGCTCCGGCAGCTAAACAAATAGCTATCTCTCCGGGCAAGTCAAAACACAAACGCGAGGAAACAAAAAACTTGTTACGGCAGCTGCAAGAGAGAAGAAAAATAGACCCAGACCTCATCCTAAGAGGAGGGAAAATAGTGAAGAGGAATGCAACTCTCCAGCCAACAAAGTAAACTCCCACAACAGCCAGCGACCAGCCTCCTGCGAATCTGTAACTCATAGTGAATTAGTTGTTTTACTTGCAAATTTTCGGAGCATTAGGAACAAGGAATCGCAGCTCGACGAGTTGCTACTTAGTGAAATGCCTGACATTTTGTTGTGCACCGAAACTTGGCTGAAGGAAGAAGATCAGACATACTGCTGGTTTTCTAGGAACTACAATGTGTATAAAAGAGGTAGACAAGGCAGAGCTGGTGGTGTTTTGATTGCAGTCAAAGATTCGTTGGAAAGTGAACAAATCACTGTTGAAAATTCAGAGGGGGCTGAGATCTGTTGGTGTAAGGTGACCATTGCTTGTGAGATTTTTTGGTTTGCTTGTGTCTATAGGACACAAGAAGATAACGATGCAAGTGATGTGCTTTACGAACAATCTTAAAAAAAATCTTGCCTAGGAACTGTCGTAATGTGGTTATTGCGGGTGATTTTAACCTTCCGGGTTTAAAGTGGCATGACGAAGAGTGGAGAAACTTGTGCGCGTCTGTTAAACTGATGCCCTTCAAAGAATGATGGATGAATTTGGCCTTGAACAGATTGTTCATGAGCCTACAAGAGGAGAAAACTGTCTTGATTTATTTTTCACCACGTTATTCGGAATATTCTCGTGCGCAAACGAGAGCACTGCCAGCCAGTCGTGCCAAGTTATAATGAGGAAAAAATGTATATTTTTGTGGTATCTGTGTATATCCGAGGTATGCAATCTCAAGTATATACTCGATGCACATTGAGTGAACACTTCACATATACCTAAAACGACAGGACAGTCTTAGGATCCTAGGATATCATTTCAGTCTACCAGATTTCATTTTTGTGGCTTGTGTGATGGAAACTAAGTGGTGTTATGTGAAATCTGTATTAAGTTTGGTTTGAGTACATTATGGAGAAAACTGTACACGTAGGCATAGACCGATGGTGTACTCCAGCAGCCATCCACTTGGTATACTAAGTATACCATCCACTACTAAGTATACCATGCTTTGAAATACCTGTGTATACATTGAGGTGTACCAGAAGTGGCATAAGAAGGTTCCATAGGCCCAGAAGCAGCAATGTCCCTATTAATATTACCCCACGTTCCATCTCTTATGCTGGGTCGCGACCCCAAGCGGCAATTGTAAAAGACTAATTGTAATAACTTTCATCATAACACGATAGATTGTTCAGAGGAATTATTGTCTCTCTTAATTCGTAAGTGTATATTTATATCCTACTGGATGGAGCCATGTCATTTTTGTATGTCGTTCGTCTGTCTGTTCATGCAGGCTCACTTCTCGTCTGACTAGAAGGCTGCTGAACCTAACAGCCAACTAACGTCCAGCAAATTTCAAACTTCACATTTCAAATTTCGTGCTCAGAACTGGTGGCACCCTCCATATGCAATCTCTGTACTATAAGTAGAAGGATTTTAAACAATCTATCCACGCACGCTTTCACTGATAACCAACATTAAAATTATTCAATGTAGGATTTTACCTAATGAATAAGTTTGAAAACTATTCCTCCTGCTCTTTGTTTGATCGAAGCAAACGCCTTCCGGTAAGCGGCATCTTTGAAAAGACCTTAAAGTACGTAAGGAGTCTCGTTTATTTAACCCAAGGCCAACTGCAGCAGAAATTCTGTTTCTCACCTCCTGGCTCCACACCAGTATTTGTGGGGGCCAGGAAGGTAACTTCTCTAAAGGACTGGTCATTATTTATGTGGGGGGGGGGGGGGGCTGGAGGAAATGAAAATGTGACCACCAAATTTGTGATGACCCCCCCTCCTTCGAAACCCTGAAAAAATCTTGACGCCCCCCTACTCAAGGTCCAAAATAATGTGACCCCCCTAAGAAAAATGCACTTTTTGTATACCTAATGAGACTGTCTGCAGATGATTCCAGTAGCCATATTAAGTAAGTAGCTCTCCACACCAACAGTTACCGTTAGTTGTAAGGAAAAGTGTTTCATTTTTAACGAAAAGACATGTTGGGTTAATAGAATGTTCCTTACACCCATCGCTTGTCGAGATTCATACAATAAGTATGATGAACACACTATTTGATTGTATGACCGCATCCATAACATAGTCAGCACCTGAAAGACAAAGAGCCAAGAAACCAAGTACCAAGGCTTTTGATAATGATATCAATAGCTTCCAAACCTTGTAAACACTCACGTAATGGGGGGGGGGGTCTGGAGGGGCTTGCAAAAGTGCAAAAATGACTTTTTCTTCCAGTTGGTCAGTATGTTTTTGACCGTGTCCCCCCCCCTTCTTGACGGGACCTGAGAAATTGATGACCCCCCCCCCCTCGAGAGAATCCAAAAATGTTTAACCCCCCCCCCCCCCGGCGATAAATAATGACCGTTCCCTAAGAGCTGCAGTGGTAAAATAAGATTATTATTAGTTTATCAATTAGCTCTCACCCACAAAGCTATTTCGCTTGCTATTTCGCTTGCTGAAACCGTATTCGTTTCGCACTTGTTATTATTAGTTTATTATAAGATTATAATTGGTGGTGTTGAGGAAACTAGTCTGGAGCCAGAAAGTAAAACCTGAAGCTTCATTCCCAGACGTCCTTGAGACAAGAGCTACAACATGAAGTGTACAAGTGGTTACTCCCACATCATGCATTTATAAGCTCCTATGTATACACAGGCATTACAGAATTTGTCTACTTAGTCATGAATATTTCAAGTGTAGGTGGAGTATCTGATCGGTTTACACATGTGCATCCATTTTTTTCCATTACAAAAACATAATATTAGTTCCACAATAACAAAAATAGATCATCATCATACCATAGAATTTATACCGTACCACTCAATGTGCATCACAGAAGTCAGATACATAAGGAAATAATAATTCAAGTCTAACAGCCATCAAAATTGTTTTAAACCATTCCCTACATAAAAAAAAGCCAAGTTATCCTAGATTGAACTGGAATCTAAATCAATCAGGCTGTAATTGCTTGCCTTCCCCTAACCAAAGGCTTGCCTCCCCCAACTCTATCTCCTCTCCCAAAACTAATTCTAGATTGCATTGGAATCTAAATCTACCGTGCTGTTTGTGCCTTCACCCACGCAAAGGTTCGCCTACACTAACTCCTTCTCCTCCTCCAAAACTTATTCTAGATTGATATGAAATTTAAATCTATCATGCTATAGGTAGGCATGCCTTCACCCCAGCAAAGGTTCTTATCCCGTAATTCCAAACCCATCATGGTGCAGGACACATTCCATTCATGTTTTCCAGCCGCAACAACTGCCATAAACCCACACAAACCAACTGCAGAAATTAAATGGTAACAATATTTTTTGTGAGATGCAGAGACAAAACAATCGCAGCAGAGACCACGTTAGGGCTTTGTTCCCATCCAGTTCGCACTTTGCTTTGTCAGGACAATTACTTATCAAGATGTGTAATTAGTGTTCCAATATTTTTATTGTCCTAACAAAATGCATGTTCAATGACTGAACATTTTCCATTGAAAATATAATCCCATGAAATTAATACACACAAATTGCTGAAAAGTATACAGGATTATACGGAACAACAGAATGACACCAGAAATTAAACACTAAAAATGCAGAACATACGGCATGCCTTTATTATGGACGCACAGACAGCCATGGAGAGATGGGTAAGATGACAGTAGCGTTGAGTTGTGATACAGAGTTCATTGGTTCGAATCCTGGTCACGTCATCTCAGTTCATACATTACAAGTCTTACAGAATCATAGCACAAAGGCTTATCAAATTTCAGCTATTTATAGCAGATGATTTTTGCTGTATTATTGTATACGGATTTAACTATTTATTTGAGCCTTTGATTTGTGTTCATTCCTCTTCTATCAATGGCAGCAACAATTCTTCTGCCTAATGGAGTCTTGGCTATGCTATGTAGGTAGCTTTTATAGCAGACTTGGGAAAGTCTCTTTATTAGGTTTGGCCTTGAAAAATGGCTGAGACAACCGGGGTGTCTGTCATCTGAGTTATGATCCGCCGTCTCAGTAAAATATGAGTCTTTCATAAAGGCTTACTGCTGTTTTATTGTTTCCTATACTCATGTACTTTACCAGTGATTTGACTTTTACCTATTTTCATAGTGTTAGTTAATTTTACATACCCATCTTTTGCATGCATGTTAGTGGTTGGCATCTCAACTGCGGGTGCATCAGTTACAGTTTTGGTATCTGTGTAAGTAAATTTAACAAAAGTTGAATAATAGATTCTTATGATAAGCATCTATAGGTAAATAACACACAGCACTCCACTCCAAACCAAATGAAATTAAATGCTGGAAATAAAAATAACATAACATAACATAACATAACATAACATAACATAACATAACATAACATAACATAACATAACATAACATAACATAACATAACATAATAATACCTTTATTCAAGTGCATGCATACATGTCAGCTGGAGCCAAGCAAAAGCTAAACAAATAAACACACAAAAGTCACAAAGTCTAAAGACTTGTTTGTGTGAGCAATTTCAATATAATATACAGTACGTCTCAGAAGTCCCGTCTACCCAAAATAAAGAGCTATATGCTGGATAAGAGTTGGTAATAACAACATACTCATATAGGAAATCACCTATGGCGAATTCGATGATGGTTCCCAAACTGACCTTGGAGGTTGCTTTGAAGGTCATCCAAAATATATCTCCGAAACTATTCAAGATACTGGCATAAAGTAAATTAGAAAGTTGTTTGGGATTATAATACAAGGCCAACAAACAAAACAGAATTGAAATCGTGCCGTAAACATGGAAACTATGGGCAAAACAACTTGGACTACGCAAGAAAGCCAACCATGGAGCAGCGATAAGCCTAGAAAGTGATCAAATACATTTAAAAGTGTTTTGAAGCAAAGATTACGCATAAAACAATCCATCCAACAAGCATGGAATGAACTGAAAGTGAAAACTGAGCCTGACTAAAAATGGATATCTAGAAAATGCACCATAACCAGAACACCAATCCATAGGCAGGAAAATACAGGTACATCTTCACTAATGAATAAAAGTTTCCTTCATTACGTTCAGGTGATAACACAAATACGATAATGCAGAACAAATTTAAATAGATAAAGCAAATTAACACAAAATATCCACAAAATCCTACTTTGTAGCCATAGCGGTTGATTTATTGTGATTCTGCACTTAGTGGTGCACCTTACCGATACCCGCTCGGGTCAGAGAGTAGCAGTACCCAGAGTATGCGGAACTTTCTCATTATTTTTATAATTAGCACGAGCGGTTTCTATGAGCCATTAAAAGAAAGATATTTAGATTGTTCCCAAACCTTCTCTTTTTCTTTGGGGGCACCAAACTTCATTGGGTGGGGGGGGGGGGGGGAACCACGTGCCCACGGTCACCCCACCCGCCGCACACTTTCACCCCTGCTTTCATACAATTGCCGAAATCAGGAACTGGATTTCCTTTAGTCGATCGTTAGTGCTTCAGTACACAACCACATGACACCAGGTAATTGCTTATCGCTGCCCCTTAGTTAGCTCCCCTGCAGTGTACAACAAGTTGTATTGCCCATATCTTCCATGTTTGTGGCGCGATTTCAGTTCTGTTTCCTTTGTTGAACTTGTGGTATCATTCCAAACAACTTTCTAACTTACTTTATGGCCGATTCTTGAATAGTTTAGGAGATATATTTTGGATGACCTTGAAAACGACCTCCAAGGTCAGTTTGGGAACCATCATCGAATTCGCCATAGGTGATTTCCTATATGAGTACGTTGTTATTACTAACTCATATCCAGTACATAGCCCTTCATTTTGGGTAGACGGGACTTCTGAGACAAACTGTATATTAACATTACAATCCAATATTATAAATTAAGCTTATTACCACTGGCGATAGCTAGTGTTAGTAAGGGTCGACCTAGGATCTCTGTGTTAAACTTTCAACTTTGAGAGCTTATAACTCCGTCAAAATTAAAAAAATTTAAACCAAATTTGGAATCTAGCCGTGACTAGTCCAAAAATTGTGAAATTCATTCCAGCCAAACCCGAGATACAGAGAGGGGCCAAATAGACAACTTCTTGTTTTTGTTCTGGGGATGTACCTTTCGTCTGTCCTCTCTACAGGTCAAACTATTTGTCCTGTAAAGCTGGTTCTTAGCTCATTTTTCAGGTATTGGTCCGTAGATGTTCCCTTTCCATAAGGCCTTTTCTAATTGGTCAAGAGGTTCAGGGGCTACGGAGCTCCAAACGACCAGATTGATTGTTTTACATTGTTTTAAACATTGTTATTATGCAACAATGCTATTTAGCAAACGCCAGCTGCAAGACATAGACTGAATATTAAAGGATTTGTTTCTATTTTTAACACTAGCCACAGCCAGGTTAGTAAGGTCCATAGCTATTTACCGAGCTTAAAGGCGGCGCAACAAAACAAACAAACAAATTAATTATAAAGGTGCCACACATACCCCACCCCTCATCCACCACCACACCTATTTAATACAATTCTCAAAGTAACACGGATTAATAAACAAAAATGTATCGTTAAAAGTTAAAAGTAAGGGTCTAAAAGTCAAAACCTGTAAGGAACACGGACAAGCTTTGACTGTAAGGGTCTAGGTGTCAGATTTGGCCAGTAAGACACTGCTAAGCATTAGACCCTAACTACCCGGTGATCATGTTAATGGCTTAGTAAGGAAAATTGGAAATTACCCAACAGCGAAATCATACACTAGAAATAACGTAATTCAGTTAACCACCTTTATGCACTTACGTTAAATCGGAGTGGCATGACCCGGATTCGAACCGGCTACTCAGTTCGCCCCAAGATCACTTGCATAGCGCCTTAATCTGTCCGTTGCACTTCAATGAAACGTAAGTGCACAAAGGTGGCTTACTGAACTACGTTATTTCTGTCTATGATTTTCGCTGTTGGCTCATTTCCAATTTTCTTTAATATTATTTCCAGCGATTTATGTCTATTTATTAATGACTTAGTAACTTAGACAGAATGGGTGTACTGCTTACGCTTGTAGCAGGTTGTCTTGCTTGGAATCGCTGCCATGTTACCAAACCGAAAAAAAAAATGTCAACTTAAAGCAAAGTAGGAAACCCACACCCCCACCATAATTGGATCATAACATGGGTCTTTATAGGACGATCTCGGACAGCTGTTTCTCAAAAAACGGGTAGTAAGGGTCTAATGCTTAGCAGCGTCTTACTGGCCAAATCTGACACCTAGACCCTTACAGTCAAAACTTGTCCGTGTTCCTTACAGGTTTTGACTTTTAAACCCTTACTTTTAACTTTTAACGATACGTTTTTGTTTATTAATTTATATTTCCCTTTATTATTGATTAACTGTTCATTAAATTCGCTTTAAAAATGTGCTATATTTTTAATACATTTTTGAATTTCAGTCTGCTTATGGAATGGAATTGTAAATTCTAGCCAAACAGTTACTG